>CAJNOI010000040.1:379931-426008 GCA_905250115.1 Adineta steineri
GATCTTTTTTCTCATTTGTGTTGATTTTCCTTTGAAGAGACGCTGTCCTATCTCTCTTATCCTTAAAATAAAAACAAACTACGACAAAAATGATAAGTTCATTTTGTTTTCTATTCTATTGTGCTATATGCAACTATTTACGTTCGCTTTGTTTTTCTTATTATTTGTAATTATTTTTACAAATTTTTGTTAATGTTGAACCATCATCAGATGGAGTAATTCTGTGTTCTAATGCCGAATCAGTATGCTCAAATACTAGTATTTGTTCTATAGCAATCGATAGTGTGTATTTATATTGTACTGATCATATACATTGCTATCCTCAACATTATAAATGTGATCGAGTATTCAGTGCAAAACTTCTTAGAATGAAATCATCATTGACTAAAAATTATGTATATAACATCTGTAAATGCGGCCTACTTGATGTATTATATTTATTTATTTTTTAATTGGAAATATAAATAAACTAATTGTAATCTTTATTTGCAAACTCATATTCTATTCTGTCAACTTTCTGCATCTATGATTAATTAAAAACAATTCGAAAATAATGCTTTTTATGTCTGACTATTCTCAAGAGAGAAAGATTAGTGTTTTCATACGATTGGTTAGATCTGTTTGTTGATCAATTGTATTTTTATATCGAAAACAATCGGATGATAAATTTATAATAATTGCAAATAAATCACAAGCGCAATAGGCACATCAAACGCTTCGAATAGAATTTAGAATCAATGAAATAGGTTTAAAATATTCAAAGTATGATGCCGAATGCGAGCACACATCTTACGAAAAGCTTTACATTAATTGTCATAGTTCTCTTATAATCCGATTATTGATAAATTTGCCAAATTCGTTGTGTCTTTACTGTCTCTTGTCTGTTCATTGGATATATCATTATTAATAATCAGTCTTGTACCTTCTTTCACCACTCAACGATATAATTTTGAAACCATTTTAAACAAAAATCAGATGGAGTTTTACAATATCATGTGTTAAATATTATGCATAAAACGAAAAAGATTCAAAGCAATATCTTCATTCTTTATCAATCAGATCTTGGATCGATTTCAATTATATCAGTCTAACCGTCGTCGTTTATGGATACTAACGACCTAACCGAAAAATAAGTTGTTTCGATTTGAAATAGCATAAGTGTCCTCGAGCTTATTTGTTAAATCATAATAGATTTAATAATATTAGAATGTTTAGATATATAGGATGCTCTAGAAACACGACAAATTCAGTAGATAATCTAACCGAGTTTTGCTATCAAGTAAAAGTCAATAGCATTGAACATGACTAAAAAATTCAGTATACACTGTGCTATTATTTGCTTCAAAAAAATATTTTTATTTATGATTTTCAGTACAAAATATTTTGAAAAAAGTGATGTAGAAAATATAACCTAAATAAATAATTCTGTAATAACATCATCACTTTCATTTTGACTCGTTTTTCATAGACTAATAGTTGTATGACAAGACTAAAAAAGAATGTCTCATATTTCGACCGTTTGATATATATTATATACTGTTATTTTGTCTGGATACAGTGAATACCATAAATATAAAAGAGTTAAATTTATTTTTAAGCTGATTAGTTCTTCATCGTCCTTCAGATAAGTAACCAAACGAAAACTATGATACAAAGCAAGCGAGAGAAAAAGACAAAGTTCATTTTTTTAGTCGATTTCAATCTAAAAGTTTGAGTAGATAGAAAAATATTTCAAATAGACAATCAATTCATTGAATAATAATAGTTTTTACATTTAGTATTATCGTTTATGCGCATTTGTCCTCTTCTAAATATAGTACGTAATAAATCTTGTCATTATCAAGTACATTTATACCTATACTTCTCGAAAAAATATCATATTCATTATCTTTGTGAGAACATTAATCAAAATATTTTATTCAGAAAGAAAATATCTGATTGTTCAATAAGATTTTACATAATAGATAGATTAATATATCTAGCTTTCTTGTATCTTACATCCATAATTAAACTCACATATATAAATATAGCACTTTAAGTATTTCGCATCATTAACTCAAAAAATATATAACAGAACGATAGAAGAAAAGATTAATACAATTAATGTGTACTTCATTTTTCTCCTGAGAGTACCTTTATACTGCTGTCTATGCTTATTATCTTGTCATATATTATACTTGAATTATTCTAATAGTCTACTTAGAAATCTATCACTTCTTTTTATGTTAGTTTCATAGCGTTTCTTATACTATATAGAATCAGAAAGATTTTTCTTTATTAACTTCTTATATTTATAGGTACTTGTATAATAAAAAAAAATAAACAAGAATTTTTCATATGTAGCTGTGAAATCAGATAAATATGAGATTAAAAATGGATAGAAGCAAAACTATTATAATAATTTTCGAAAAGGATTGATCAATCGAATAGTAAACAGATATATCTGTCTTCAATCACCTTTTGTATCGATTCGAGCAAGTCATGCATATCAATAGGTTTTTAACCTTGACTTAAGAATACAGATATTGAAAGAATAAAAGAAACAAAGCATTCGATTTTGTCCTTTCATATATTCATTTGCCAGATGATACGTTCTTTTTTTTATGCATATTATTATTATTTTGTCACTAGACTTAGTTTATATGCTATTTCGTAGATTAAGTTTATGAATTTGATTAATTTAATTCTCGAAAAATCTTTTCTTATTTTTATTTAATAGATCTTCATTATCTAATAATCAATATGTTCGTATTACTTATTAGTATCTTATTATTATTATTTATTGATCATGGACAATGTTCTATGATAGCTTATGCTAGTGTTAAATTGCATAATACTTCACAATCAATTGGAATATTAACATTTTTTCAAAATGATGCTAACTCACCTGTTAAAGTTTCTGGTACACTTAATTCATTGAATGCTAGTCAAAGTCTTGTATATCTAATGAAAGAAAACTAAAGAAAAGTTCTCATAAGATTTTTTTTTCAGGGTTTCCATGTTCATACTCTCGGAGTATCAGACAATATGCCAAACTGTATAGCAGCTGCTGATCATTTTAATCCTTACAGTAACTAACAAAATCATTGTTTACTTATATTTAATTTAAAAATAAATATTTAGATACTAGTCATGGTCCTCGTGAATCTGATATATGGCATCGACATGTTGGTGATCTTGGAAATATAACAACATCAGCAAATGGTGTATCAGTTATTGATATTCAAGATAGTATTATTCAACTTTATAATGCTACACAATCAATCAACAATCGAACTATCGTCATACATATTACTTTTGATGATGGTGGTGTAGGTAGTAATGACAGTAATTTAACTGGGTATGATCTATGTACTTTTATTAAAAATATTTTAATTAATTTTATTTCTTGTTGAAACAGACATGCTGGTGCGCGAGTGGCTTGTGGTATTATTAAACTAGGGACATCAAATGGATTAAATATCAAACCAACTATATTGGCTTTATTTCTTACATTGATTATTACTTTTCATACACTCTTCTACTGATTTCAAAATTTGACGATCTTCTTTGTTCTTAATAAACAATCATTTAGTATTCTCGTATATTAATCATTTTTTGTCTAGTTTATCTTTGAATTATATATTAAATTTTAAAACAATAATTATTATAAATACTGAATAGATAGAGGTCTTATAATATAATTTATTTTGAAAAAGAAAATGACAGGTTTATATATATTATGATGATAATATTCTATTCTAATAATAAAATATATCGTTTTTTTAATAACATATACGTGAATTAGTAAGATTTGAAGGGCTTAAAGTTATACCCATACGTCTAGGTAGCTCACGCTCGTTATTT
Organism: Adineta steineri; assembly: GCA_905250115.1. Lineage (NCBI taxonomy): Eukaryota > Metazoa > Rotifera > Eurotatoria > Adinetida > Adinetidae > Adineta > Adineta steineri. The sequence goes on from CAJNOI010000040.1 coordinate 383,778, forward strand.
TGTAAACAATAAGAAGGATAATAATAATCAACAATTCTTTAAAATAACCATCAGAAAATGGTCTGTATACCATTTATTTTTTGATTTAGATTCTACTTACAAAACGTGCTATTCTGATAACGAAATTCAATTTATAAAAACTAGACAACTTATTCACACTACTTCTCTTAAAACATTGGTTTTAACAACTGATTTTCTTGTTCACATATATTTCTTTCAATACAATAAAAGTTCGATGATTCACAATGACGTTAGTCTTCGAAGACGAGACAGAACCGAAAAGAAAGAATATAAATTTGTATGAATTAGATATTTTTCGATCGTCTGATAAACACATTTTCACATAACTGCGAACAATACCGATTATTCTATACTATATACAAGTATTTTCTATCCATTTTATATACAACAGACAAACATGTATTTGTTGAAAAATTGAATAGAACAGAAATCTAAGATTATTTCTTACGATATATTATATTTTTCTTTCAGCCAATAAAAATAAATTTAGGAACTTTTTTAGATAATATCTTCTCTAAAATGGTAAATGATTATGATGATAATTTTGATGATATAGATTTGGATGAAATTTTCAATGATTTTAATGAAAAACAATTGTACATTCCTCGGCAACCGTTAATTAAATGGGGTTTAAGGTATAGTGTGTAGTTATTCATAATACCGAAAAAAATGATTTTTTTTCTTTATAAATATTAGTTCGAATACAAATCAAGATGATTTAACTGAATTCGATGAAAATGATTGTACAGCACCAAGAATCAGTCGAAAGCGACCAAAAACTCGAAAAAAAATTAATACAAAACAAATGACAATGTATGATTATGCTTCAAGTATATCATATCGACATAAACAATTTTATTCTTCATTGGATAATACTACAACAACAAAAACAATTATCAAAGGAGAAAAACGTTCATTAACAGTAAATATTGTTAAATTTTTAATTTGTTATCTAATATAATATTTTCTATGTATAAAGGAATATCAACAATTGACATTGGTTTCGAAAAAATTGAAAACAGATAATAATAATAAATTATCATCATCAACACCACCAGATCTTGTTGATAATCTTTTACGATATCTTGATGAACGTAGTCGACCTACGACCGAAGACTTTACACATGAACACGAAAAATCAGTAACTGATGACATGAAGAGAAAGAAGAATAAGAATTCTGTTTTGTGATTCATGATTTATAAAATTATTAATATTTTATTTATATTTGTTTATTTTGTTTTTCTAGGTGTGTGTGTGTTTTTTTACTCGATTGTAATTTACTAGATATACAAGATGTTGAAAGAAATTTATACACTTAATATATGAAGTTTACTTATACATTAAAACTATTTAGTTGAAGTATTAGTATTAGTTTCAATGAAATGATGAGCAATGCAAACAGTTATTTCAAAAGTTAGTCAAAACCGACAGAGATGAGATGAAGTCGTTATTATATGAGAATGAGAGTAGTTGTGCGTGTAGATCCTTCGTTGAGTCATCACACTCACATATCTGGTACTTATCTTGATAGTAAAGTTCTAACTTGTATACCACAACTTCATATATTCACATTTTATATCGCTTGTAAAAATGACATTGATTATTGAGAAATTCATATATCTAATTATTTTTAATCATATCAATTATGAAGCGAAACATATGTGTTGTCTATGGACATCAAATTTGCTTTGAAAGTTGAGTTGTTACCAAAAGCAACTGCTAATGTAATCGTATGGATCTGTATTATATTATCAATGAAAAATAATATTGTATCAAAGAATAAAGTATGAAAGCAAAGTCTATTACTCAACACCTTATCTTTTGACTAGCTGAGTAATTCGAATTCAAATTGGACAGCTCTTCTTTTTTTCGGAGTATATTATCCATAAAAAAAGATGTTTTTAAATAATGTTTCATATGTTTATTATGGAAAAAAAACAAAAAAAAAATACAAATCAAAAAAGAAAAGAGAAATAAACTAAAAAAGATAAAAACACACACAAAGATCAATATCAAAAAAAAAAGTTTTTTATGATGCTCGAACTTGAAGTTGATATTGACCGTTTGCATCAACATAAATTGTAATATGAGAATTTGATGCGATTGTCATATATTTTTCTATGTATAATATTAATGAAGCAGTACCAAGAACTATTTATATAAAAAAAAATTATTAATATTTTATTTTATTTTATTTTGCTTTATTTAATGCCCAATGGGCCTTTTAAAACAAACTTTGTTGTTATACAGAGGATGAGAAATGTATAGACTAAAATAGAATAGACTCGTCACCTACCCACGACATTTGAACTATCACAAGAAAAAAAAAGAAGCTAGGACACCTACACACAACAACGATAGTGCAAAAAAAAGGAGCTGGACAAAAAACACGTAAGCAGCCGATAGACAAGACTCACACCTACATCCCTTAAAAGTATTACGGTGTATTCAACTCAATGGTCTGGTTGAAAGAAGAGACGGTGTCGATCTAAACCAGGAAACAAATCCAACGTGTGCTCAATCTATAACAAGAAAAATTCTGGGTTCAGTGCTAACATTTCTAGATGAGAAATCAGTATCTCCAGTATTGAATTTTCTACATTTGAATCTAACTATTCAAGAGCTATTTCTATTGATGTTCGGAAAGGTACAAAACACTTCGACCTGTACAATCGTTTGACTACTATTTCTTTATTCAATCATTGTTTCCTATATGAGTTCCATTGGAATTCTGTAAACATCATATCTCCATCTAAGAAAGTATGAAGATGCCCACCAAACTTCTCCCAAAATCGAACTTCTCTATTTTCAAAGGACAACTCGTCAAATAATGAAAGGAACAGCAATTCAGTCTATTCGTGTATCCTACTGTTCTTTTCAAACAACTAGTGTAAAAATGTGCAAAATCATCTCTCTGTAGGTTCGAGAAGAGCGGATAAATGGCCGAAACCCAGGTGAGAAAAGGAAGTACATGTGTTAAACAAAGTAAGAAAATTATCAATAAATTTTAAAAAATAGAATATAATTTTAATTAACTTACATGGTTTACATAGTACTGGTTGTATGGCATCATGGGTGGAATTAATTTTTAAATTTTGTTTTTTAAAGCATTGTTGAAAACAGGATGGTTGTGGATGTAGGTGTCGGTATAGGTGTATGTATTATGTCCATCCCATATTCCCATCCCTTCATCACTGTCGTTGAACAGAAATATATGTTTGGCGAGTGGATCGTGGAAGATATTTTCCATGTTGTTTTGATCATTCAATAAGATTAAACCGTTTCTGATTAAATCATTATCTTCCACAGCTCCACCGCGAACTAACAGATGTAAATTAGTAAAATGACTAATTTCTAATTTTCCTTTGATATTTGATGAGAGATTTTTCATTAAAAGTTCTCGCATATTTTTTGATATTGTGTGCAGATTTCGCATCATTATTGTTGTAGGCGTATAAAGTGGCTCGTATGGCTCTGGATAATAGGATAAGTATGTGAATGTATTATCTTGTATGGTACCTATCAGTAATATAAATGTACATGTCGATAAAGATTCTGACCCAATTGTTGTACAGCTAATGGGGTGTAGATGTTGGTATAGGTGTATGTATTATATTCGTTCCATATTCACCCTCACACCCATCTACCCACCCTCAAGATTTGAAATACCTACAATATTCTATTGGTTTTCAATATCCAATTCTTAGCATAAATCTTACTAGTTGTTGATTTTGTATGTAATGGAAATACATTTTCAGAGATGGTACGTTCTGATAATTCTTTAATTAATGAGGTTTTTCCAACGCCCTATACGATAGAAAAATTCTTTTATTTTCACAAATAAAGAATTGAATATATCGTACAGATTCCCCAATTAAAAGTGGATTATTTTTAGTTTGTCGAGACAAAACAGAAATGCGTGAATTTATTTCTTGTTCACGACCAATAACTAAAATAACAAAATAATTGTTTTTTTAAATAAAAATTTATTACGGAGATTTGATTCTTGTTTGACATTGTGACAAGTGTCAAGAAATTGTTTATACAGAATTTCATCCGCCTAAATATTAAAAAAGAATTTTAAATTTAGTTTTTGATGTACATTGAGATGGATCATTCGGACCATCTAAAACTGCACCTTATAATGCATGAAACGTCTATAAAACGGCACGGTGGGTGTAGACTGGAAGCATAGATAATCACACCCACACCCCCTCAAGACGAGTTTTATAGAATGCATTATTACCTACAACGAAAAGAATAATATTATAAAATAATAAAATTAAGAAATAAAAAATGATACCATTAGCAAGAATAAGCTTTTTAACAAATTCTAAATTATAGAAAAAACTACAAAACTTAAATATAACGGATTGAAATTCGATCTTACATGGTGCTTCATTATATTTATTTGATTCGTGTTGTCGCGATTTAACTTCTTGTATTATACAAAGCATATTAGAACTACACAATTGCCAAGAACAATTTTTATAGTCAACGTCGCCAACATATAATCGCTCGACTTTCCAATCCATTCGATGTACACATTTACTGGTCTTGTCAAACAGTCATAAGTCATTATTACACTTGGTTCACTAGAAACATCTTCATCATCGTTAGCTTCATTAGTATCAGCTTCATGATGTGCAACTACAGCTTAAAATTCTACAAATAAACAGTCAAAAACAATTGTATAAAAAGCGAAGGTGTAGGTAGTTCATTCATTTCCTACCAACATCCACAGCCACACCCACCCTAGTCATTATACCGATGCAGGAGAAAGATATATCGAATAATATGGTCTAAGACATATAATTAAGCTTACGGCTTCACAATCAAGAATTCTATGTACTCGATTAACACTGACCGCATGGCGACGTACAAAGGCAAGCATCATCTTTGAGGAAAAGTTTTAGAAAACTGGATTTATATGGACAGATAATATGCGAATATCATCGAGAACTCTTCCAAATTATACATTTGATCCGGCTACAGTCGATTCTCCATTATTACATACTGATGAATCCAGAGACGACAATAAAGAACATGAGCAAATTGAAACTCAAGCAAAATTAGCTGAAGAACAGGGCAAAAGTTTATCAAATCAGAAAAATTAAAAATTAAAGTTAACTCATATTTAGAAAAAGTAATCAAATTATATTAATTTCTTAAAAATTTGTTCTTTCTTTTTCTGTTTTTTGACAGTTTATAACTTGTACAAGCATTTTTTTATACCTATATTTGTTTTAATAAGATTTTGTGTAACTAATTGAATCGATTCTAAATAAAGCATCAAGATAATTGAAACAACAACTTTCCTATGTTTTTTTAGAAATTTTATACAAAAGTCATATTAGAAGTCCTCTTCGAAAATTTTGGGCAACAGACAGTTTAGAAGCCATAGGGGGCTTCTGATACTAGAGGAGGGGATATTCGATATTCCATCGTATACGTCATCACCAACCACGCTCAACAGAAAAGAATATAAAGACTAGGTAACAACGAAAATAAAAAAAAATAAAGGTATGCGGGTGTGAGTGGGCGCAGGTATGGGTGTAGATGAGGGTGTAAGTTCTTCATAGCCACTCACACCTACCTATCGTCTTTCTTGTCTTCATGCTGCACCAACATTATCTTTCACCAATTCACCTATTCTAGTTACATCTAAATTTCCGTCATCCATTTATTTACATGATCCATTTGGACAAATGATACTTGATTATTGTTCAATATTAGCTTATATTCTAATAAAAAGATTCAAAACTTCATCAACATCAGAATAATCAAAAACGATTTAGTATCTGTACGACTCTCCGAAAACGTCCATTGAACAAACGTGGAATAGTGAAAAAGCGAATGATATTATGATTATTCCAACTCTAGATCATTGTCCTGTTCTTATATCATAATCAAAACTTGATTTCAGCAATTTGCGTAAGAAAGTTTCATATGAAAACTCCGATTTAATAATGTACTCTCTTTTAGTTATGTTTATTAAGTCTTCTATGTTAAACAAACGTAATTTTACATTTAAATAAAGTTTTAGACAATAAATTTTATTATTGTATATCTAGTATTGCAACGTAATGAACTCTCATTTAACTAAAACTTCGAATATCAATCATGTCGATTTAAGTAGTTCATACTTCATTTATTTAAACCTTTTTTTTTCTTATCTTTCCTTCATATAAACATCCATCGTACATACATATATCGTCTATAACGACGTAGAAAAATAACGTTGAAGATCAAGATAGAAAAAACACACAAGAACAATAAACATCACATAAGTCCAAAGAATAAATCAAAATATAATCAACCGATATTTTATTTTTCTCTTGACAAAAAAAACCAGCAAGTTTATGCTGAACATTGTGCTTTGAAACACATCTAGGATAAACATCACAAACATGCACATATCTCATTTTCTCTTTGTCAATAATCAATGAAAATAAACAATCAAGAGAAGAAGAGAATATCAACAACATAGAGAAAAAAAAGAAATTCAGGAATAAAGAAAAAAGATCGAAGTTGACTACATATGCAGCACAAAAAGGGTAATAAACATTTACATGAAAAAAAATACGAGATGCAGTTTGACGAGAAGAAGAAAAAAATCGATTCTTCTTACGGTCAATACAGATTTATGTACAGTTCGAAGTAAGAGTATCACTGAGACATATTTCTATTAAAGAAAAACAAGAGTTATAATAATAAATTCAAATTAATTTTTACCAAAAATTTGACTATTTTGAGGACGGTGAATTAGCTTCCATATCTCCATTCTCTGTTTGTTGTTGATCTTGTTGTTGTTCTTGCTCTTGCTCTTGCTCTTCATCATCTTCATTTTCGTTTTCATCTTGTTCCACATCACTTTCTTCATCATTAAGATTTGCCAGTATTTGTTCTTCATCTGATACTGATGGCGACGACGAAGAAGAAGATGATGATTTTGCTATGCGTACTCTTCGACGTGGACGTTTTACATCATCATTTTCGTCAGCTGTTGACGATGGACTTGAACGACGTAAACGTTTTGAACGTCTTTGATTTCTTGATTCTTGTTCATAGTCACTTTCTTCATCATTTCCTATTTCTTCTTCCTCTTCCTCTTCTTCTTCTTCTTCATCTTCTTCAAGTTCACGATAATTTTTACGTGCAGCTATTCAAAATAAAAAAAATTCAATAATTTACATAATCCTAATTTATAATGTCTCATTAATCTGTATTTAAATTTAACATTATATTATTTTTTTCTGAAGTTCGATCTCAAATAATTCAAAAAATAAAATTCACTTCTTACTTCTACGTGTTCCATTATGTCTTTGTGGTTGTATTTTAGTTTTTTGTGCTCTTTTTTTTATTGCCACTTGTCTGCGTGTTTGTACTCGTCGAGTTGGCTGATCTGTTTCATTATTAATTCCATTTCTACAACTATTACACATCCATGTAGTTGATCTTGGTGGACATCTCAACGGTGGTTCATGGCATTGACAATGATATAAACTTCGACATTGTATACATTGTATTAATTCATTATCATCACTTGCTTCTCCGGCACAAACACAACATGAAGTTTCTTCATTTGATTCATCTATATCATCATCATGATTATTTGTATTATTATTATGACTTTGTTCACTATTTAAATCTGATACATCTTGATTATGTTCATGACTACTTAAATTTGATGTTGTATCAACATCCATATCATATATATCAGCATCATAATAATCATTTTTTGATTTTTTTTCTCTTTTTTCATAACGTCGTTTTGATGTTGATTGTGGACGACATGCTGGACAATACCATAAATCATTTATAGAATTTTTTGTATTATCTAATGAATAACCACGTAAACATTCAAAATGATAACCTTGACAGCATTGATCACATACAACAATATATTCATCTTTATGTTTTCGACGACATATTTTACATTTAATTCCAACGGTTGATTTACTCCATGCAATAGAATTTTCAAAGATCATCATCAAAACATATAAACGTGAAAATGTTTTACATGTTCGACAATCATTCATCCATAGTTGTAAATTATGTTGATTTGTTATTGCCGATTTATTAACTACAGCTTTCTTTTTTGATGAATTTTTCGAAGTTTTTGATTGATTTTCATATGTACCAAATATACCTGAGGCATATTTTTCAGCGATAGTTTGCTGTAATTGTATAAGTAATTCAGCTAAATCAAAACGTTCATTGGATTCTTTCAATTTTGTTTGCCATTCAATGAGATTATCATTAATAATAAAACCACCTAATGATCCAAGACGTAAACGTTGTTCGATATCTTCCAGTTCATTTTTAAATGATAGTATTATATCATTTGATTGTTGCTGCTGCTGCTGTTGTTCATCATTGGAGACTCCAGTATTTGATACAGATTCTTCGGATGGTTGTTCAATGGAGGTTGGCTCCTTTTTTATTTGTTCAAATTCTGTATGTAAAATTGGCATAATTTTTTTAATATTTTCTATTAAATTATGTTCACGAATGCCACGATTATTTAATGATTGTAGTAATTGCTGAATAGTTGTTTCATTATCATATGCCCACCATTGATTTACCTCGTCTTTTGGAATTAATTTTTCACCATTGATAATTGACGATGAACGAGAAAAGGATACATCTTGAGATGAGGAGATTTGAGCGGAATAACTTATATCAGAACCAATCCAACCTAGCAAGTAAAAGAAAAGAATTTATTTATTGAATATGAATTATTAGATTTTTATCTCGTATTCAAAGTTTTGACCTAAAAAAACGATCTGAAATGTTATATAATATTACCTTTTTCTACAAATAAACCAGCATAACCTTTGAAAAACCAATATCGATTGTAATTACGATCGAAACCTAATGGTTTAATTCGAAAACCAAATTGAAGATTAAGCATTGCTTCCTAAATAAATATTAAATGAAATTTGTATTTAATTCATCACTTAATTTTTATACTTGATAAGCTTGTTCAGCTTTTTGAATAGCTAACTCTCTTTTTTGTTCATTATAAATTTTTTGTGTTTCTAGTTCACGTTTTTCTTTTAATTCTTTTGACATAGCAACCATTTGTCTTCGTCTTTGTATAACAGTTTTAAGATCATCATCATCACCACCACTATCAATCTCGCCATTGTCGTCATGAAGTGCAGAAGGTGATGATTGATGATTTTCATCATTTGTTGTACCACCAATACTATTTTTAGGTGTTAATAATAGTCCAGATTTATTTTGTTTTTTAGATGCAATTTTTCCATTTTCACCATTTTGTAATTGAAGTTTTTTCTGTTTACTATCTTCTTCTTGTGCTTTACGACGTTCAGCTAATAATTGATTACGTTCACGAAATGATTCAGACATTGTACGAGTTAAATATTCAAAATAATCCGACATAATTTCGCTATCTGTTGTTATCATATTTACTAATAATAACAAAAGATCAATCTAAATGGAACGAAAAAACAAAAATTCATATAAAAATCAAATATATACAATTAGTTTTAATTTACTTGTTCTGAAATTAAAAAATCTTTTGATTCTAAATTGGCTAATTTATCTGCAATTTTTCGAATATTTTCATTTTTTTCTTTTATTAAATATAAACGTGTTAACTCTTGACATGTAAATTGTGTTAATGGTATATCAGCTAATTTAACATCATAAACTTGTTCAATATCATCATCAATAGTTATTTGTTCAATATGATTTGTTTCCATATCATGTTGTTCATTATTTAATTGTTGTAGTTGCTGTTGTTTATCTTCTTCATCATGATTATTATTATCATCGTTATTTAAACGATTGTCATCTTCTTTAAATAATAATTTCATCAAGATTTGCAAAAGTTCAATAAAACAATTAAAAAATATTGTTGTTGATGATGTTAAATAAGCTTGTAATAAATGATTATGTTTAAATGAACGTAAAAATTGTTGAGCTGTTTTAGATAAATCATCAGTTAATGAGGAAAAAAATAATGAATGACATGAAGTAAAAAATGTACATATAACAAGTAAATCACCCGTATAATGTGATGGTATAGATGTTAATCCTTGAATGGGTTTAGGTAATGGTAGAGTTTTTGAAGATGTTAAATCTAAATCTTCGCATGACTTTTGTTCTAATTGTTTTTGTTTATGTTTTGTTTGGAGAAAAGTTTTTTTTTCTTGTTCAGTCATTTCAGATAAACGTCGTTTTAATTCTAATTCTTCATATTTACTTTGAATCAATGAACGATATTCATCTGGTAAACGTAAACGTTGTTTATCATTTAATGAACGTGCACAATGAAGTACTAAACGTTGAAATACCCTTGATTGAATACCACGATCACGACGTGTTTTATCTAATTTTTGTAATAAAGAATAAGGTACAGCAATATTATATGTTGTTACAGATGTTGATGACGATTTTTGTAAGAGAAGTTCATTGGAATTCGAAGATTTCTTTGCAAATTTCATGTCATGTAATGTTAATTGTTTTTTTGTTTTTGTTGGAGTTTTTTGTTTTGTTGGTGAATGAGATTTTTTTCTAGGAGATACTATTGATTGAGACGATTTTTTTGGTGTTGTTGCTGTTGGAGTTGATTTTCCTTTCTTCTTTGGACTTTTAGGTTTATCTTCATCATCAGATAAGATTATGTCATCATCATTAACATGACCGTTTTGAGATGAAGCTACAAAAAGAAAAAGAAATTGAAGGATGAAATATCGAAAGCTTTTTCAGTATTTTATAAATGAACATCGTGATAATAACTTACTATTATTTGCATTAGATTTTTTATTTTCCCCAAGTAAAGCAACTTCTTCTTCTTCAGCTTGTTTTCGTACAATTCGTTCTTGTTCACGGATGATTTCCTACAAATACCAATAGTTTTATTTATTTTCATAAATTAAAATCTTATTCATTTATTTACATCAAGTGTAATAGTCATTGATTTTTTAAATTTTTCAATATCTTCTGAAGATACTCGATCTTTTATTTGATATTTTTCTTTTATTGAATCATCGTAAAACACCCACGGACTATCTGCTCGATTGCCAAGTCGAATACCATATGAACGAATAAATGTCTTTAATTTTTCACGATTTGGTAATAAATTACTTCGTCTATAATAAATTATTCTTTTTTATGCATTATATATCTATAATATTCTTACTGCAATTCATTTGGATGAACATTACTAATAACACGATCGTCCTCCGATAAACGAATTGCATATTTGACATTTTTCATTTGCTATATATTAATAAAAATTTTAGATTTCAAAAGAAAACATTCGATTTACTTTATCTGATAATGGTTTAGCTTGAGCTGATGCACGTTCTGATGTTCGTTTACGTTCCTCATTTTCATCAATTCGTTCTATAATACCTTTCACACTATTTAAACAAAAACAATATATACTTTCCATGAAGAAGAAAAAAAACATTACACTGTAGAATCCTTTCGTTTTTTAAATTGAACTGGTTCACCAACAACAAAACCTTGTCTAAATGAAAATAAAATCATTATTTTTAATCGGTCGAAATTAAATTTACCCTAGTAAAATTGATACTTCTTCAGCTACTTTTTCCAATGGCTTAACACCTAGATATAATTGAATTAATTTAATTAGGTAGGAACAATTTACTCACTATGATAAAGAATATCAAAAATAATTTTATGAAAATAATCAGGTACAATAGTTAATAATGATTTTCGTGTTTCAATTTCTGATTCATAAGCTTCTTTATGTGTTAAACTAGCTCTCCATGTACATTCACATGTCCAACGTTCTAGTTCATATGCTTTTTTTAATTTTTCATATAATTCTTTACTATGAAATTTTTCTCCTGTATGTTCAATTGTATAAATTTCTTCATGTTCATTATTATTATTATCATCTTCATTAAGATGAAATAATCGTCGACCGAAAAGAGGCATTCAGATACCAAAAAGAAAACAGAAAAATATGTATTAAATTAATTCATATTAATTATCTGAAAGATAAAATAATTCAATAAGACAAAACAGAAATTATTTGATTGTTATTACATTTATTATATTCGTTCAGTATTTCTTTTTCTCTTTTTTATGTATCAATAGTATTCATGATACAAAACTGCTAGAACTAGATAAAGAACAAAACAAAAAAAAAAGAAAGAAAGAAAAAAAACCGGATGATATATACGCACACTCACACGAAAATATTAATAATATTAATGATACCGGATTTGGAATAGAAAGAATAGACACAAACAAAACAAAAAAGAAAATGTTCCTTCTCGATCGGCCAGATACTAATCTACATACAGAAGCAGCGAAAAAGTTTGTTTCGTCAATAAATAATAAAATTAAAATTAATAACTCATTATAGACACATACACATACAAATAAAAATATAAATACGACGAGCGACAAATAAATGGGTTACTGTAAATTATACTTAACGAAAGACAATATTTTTAACAAAAAAATTAATCTTTCTAAAATATGTTTGTTTGTTTGTTTTCCATTCCAATTAGATAGAAGCAAAAGAGAGAAAAAAAAATACGAGAAAACTGTGGTTTTTGTTATATATGAATAAATAAACGTTTGTTTTTACACATAGAGGATAAAAACGCCCCTTACCAACATTTACATTTCAACATGTTCTTTACTATACTCATACAGATACACACCGGGCTCTTTTGAAGAGTCAAAAAAAGGATAAATTTGTCTATGTGTTTGAAAAAAAAAGACGAGAAAATGAAGAAGAAGAAGAAGAGGATGAAGCTAAAGCTACCAATTAGTATAATATTATTTTTTGCTTTAAAATAATTCTAAGAGTGTCTATCAATATATATACTCTTAATTTTTATTTTCACCAATATCGCTTGGCGTTATTGGTGGTTTATCTTCATTACCAGAAGTTGACCGGGAATTATCGACTGTTGATGATATATTATTACGTTCTTTTTCCATTGCAAGCATAAAATCATTAATATTATCGCGAAAACGAGGCCATGCCTTTTCTGGTATTGTTACAGCTGTTCGAAAATTTGCACGAACCTAATATTATTTTAATAAAACATAATAGTCAAATATAAAATTAATCATGTTTATATTTACTTCGGATATACGTAAAAAGACGCCACGATTATTTGAACCAATATCAAAATAAAAGTTTTTATTTCCAACATGAACAAATTTACTGTCAGGTATTTCAGCTGGTTCTGAAAATATATAATATGTTAAATCATATTTTGATCGATTGATAATTAAATTATAATAAAAAAGTTTATAAATATAACTTAATCATAAATCTATTCTCGATTTAATAGTTTTTCCCACCAAATACCATCACTCAAAATAAGTCGTTTTGGAAGAAATCCTAGTTTGAACTATATATTTTGTGTATAACAACTTACCTATTGCTGGTAGTGACTCGATACTATCTGAAACAAAGAAAAAAAAATAAACTTATATAATAAAAAGTAAAGAATAAATACTATTAACTCCATCTTTATATACGGCACAAATTTTTTTTTCTCGTATCGACTACTTATTATGCAAGTACTTTTTTAAATATTTAATACTAAAAATATCCGTTATATAGTTTCAAATAGGTGAATTCTTTATCCAATAAAAATATTTTCAAAAAAATATAAATCTTATTTGATTATTTTATCATTGAAACTTTAGTTCTAGATTCAAACTATCTCACAAACAAAAATCTTCTTATAGATGTCGCACTCTCGTACCTCTATCATCTTCATTTCCAAATTCTTCAAGTAAAGTATTTAATGCATCACGTATTTCTTGTACACCTTGTACAGGTAATGCGATTTGTGTACGCGGAGCATTCATACCAACCATTGAAATCTTATATTTAAGAAAATAAAATAAAAATAAACTCATTTTGAAAAATTTAATCTATTTAACATACACGTAAAAATCGTCCACGTTCATTTTCTTTTAAATCAAGATAATATTTTCGATCATCACGTGTTATAAGTGCTGAACGTAAACAACCATCTTCTGTAGGTTGTTGATTATTTGGATTATGTTCGCCTAAGTTTTTTAATAGAATAAAATTATAAAAATGCTTATGTTATGTCTATTACCTAATGTACGAATAAATTGATCAAATGCACCTAATTGATCACGAAATTCATTTGCAACACTCATAGACATTAATATACGACTTTTTCGACCACCAGCGCTAACCTTAAATAAATATTAAAAAAAAAAGATTTAAATTAAAAAAGTATTAAATTTTACTTCAGCAATTTTTATAAATCGACCACGTCGATTTTGTTTAACATCCAAATAAAAACGTTTCGATTGTATATGAAGTGTTTTAGTTGCTAATTCTTCTTCACTAACTGATCCACCTAAAACATGTAGAAGAGATGTTTTTTTAACCTCTTGTCCATAAAAGAAGCAATAAAAAATCTATCTAACCTTGTTGCGATTGTTGCATTCGATCAGGATAATTATTATGCGATTGAATATTATATCCTCCTTCTGCCATTGAGTGTGTTGGATAAATTTAATTGTAATAAAAAAATGACAAGTGCCGTTTAGTGTTTTTAGAAAACCAAAACTTCTCTCACATTCACACTCTCAAACCTTGGCGTTTTTTCGCCGACAGATGATATCTAATTCTCGGCGATCTGAAAATATAGAACAATAAATATTTGTTTGTGTTCCTTTTTTTTCTCGTGCGGTGGAGCAAGGAGCAATTGCAACACCTACACACCCACTAACTAACCAAGCAGGCAGCTCTCTCACCACTGAAATAATACTCATTTTCTCGTTCTTTCTCTTTGTTTTGTTCGTTCTCTTCCAGCTGAAAAAGAATAATCAGTTATATAATGACAAATGATTGGTTCATAGAGGCTATTTATACATATGTTATGGCTATTATTTATTTTCTTAAATGAAACAAATAGATATTAATTTATATGATTATTTAAGATAATTTTATTGTAAATTTCAATATTTTATAATTTCAATTAATAAGCGACATCTTTATTATTTTCTGCCTTTTTTTTCTCCTTTTTGTTTTGTTTTAGTTAATGTTGTCAAGTGAATGTTGTTGTTATTGTTGTTGTTTTTTATTAGTAGTATCTGTTTTTTTCAGATTTTTTTGTGTGTAGAAGTGTATATTATTCATTCACAAGATTAAATTGAAATGGCTGATCAATTAACCGAAGAACAAATTGCTGAATTTAAAGAAGCTTTCTCGCTTTTTGATAAAGATGGAGATGGAACAATTACTACTAAAGAATTAGGTATGTTCAATGAAGAAGAATTAAATAATAATTAATAATCTTTTTTTTAGGTACCGTTATGCGTAGTTTAGGGCAAAATCCAACTGAAGCTGAATTACAAGATATGATTAATGAAGTAGATGCCGATGGTATAGAATCTATTTGTTTTATTAGATTATTTAATTAAATTATTTTTTTATAGGTAATGGTACAATTGATTTTCCTGAATTTTTAACAATGATGGCTCGTAAAATGAAAGATACTGATAGTGAAGAAGAAATTCGTGAAGCATTCCGTGTATTTGACAAAGATGGCAATGGATTTATATCAGCAGCTGAACTTCGGTTTGTTACTCAAATTATATTTAATCTTATGTTTTTTTTTTGTTATTTTATAGTCATGTGATGACGAATTTAGGAGAAAAATTGACGGATGAAGAAGTCGATGAGATGATTCGTGAAGCAGATATCGATGGAGGTAAATTATTCTTGTAGAAGAAATAATTTTTTTTCTAAATTTTATTTAATTCTTCTAGATGGTCAAGTTAATTATGAAGAATTCGTGACAATGATGACTTCAAAATAAATGTGACCAAGGACGTATCATTCATCATTATATATTACAGAAATTTCTTTTTTTTGTCATCGTTGTTGTGTGCGTGTATGCTATTTTCGTTTTTCTTTCATTTTACTCTACTTTTCGTTCTAAAACTATTTACTATTCAACACTAACATACACCTGTCTTCTTCTTCTTCTTCTTCTTCTTCTTTTGCCACAAACACACACACACATATACTAGCGTATTATATACTTTGACCGAGAAATTCTTCTTCTTCTTCTTTAGTTTCTTCGTTTTTGTTTCGTCGATGTCAAGTTTTTTTTTCTTCTCTTTTTGACTTGCGTTGGTCATTTTGTCCTTTCATTTGTTTTTTTACAACGTTTATAAATTCAAGTTCTCAGTGGAAGACCTATTTATGAAAGGATTTACATATACACATATTTATATAAACACCTATTGTTTTATTTTCGTTGTTTTTTACTATCTATTTGTTGAGTACGAGCCAAAACACACACAATATATATTCACATATATATATATTCATAGAAATATAAAAGTAATTTATTTACGAACAACTTTTAACCTATATGTGTGATGGAGGAAGGTAGAACGATGACACAAATATTGTCTCTTGTATTTTTGACGTCGGTTTTTTTTCTTAATAACTTTGTATATGTGCGTGTGTGTGTGTGCTTTTTTTGCTGGTTCGCACACTTTCACTTATTCCCTATTGGTATCCGTCTCTTTTTCTTTTTCTCTTTTCGCAAAAAAAAAAGAAAATAAAATAAAATTCATTGAATAAGTAAGTTTCTTTTTAACCTACATGACATATGAATATTTTCAGTAATTGATTTAGACATTTGTCAAAGTGAAAATTTTCTTTTTTTTTTCTGAAGTATAAAAATAACAACAAGCTATATACTTGAACATGATGAAGAGAACAAAGAAAAACCAAAGAGTTACATCAGAACAAAAAGAAGCAGCTCATCTGCTAAGAATCCCCATGTGCCTTCTTTAGTTTTGAGGAAATTTTAGTTGCGCAGTAAATGGGTACAATATGAAGACTAGATGTAGAGGATCGACAAGAAAGAATAACTTGAAATATATATTTTTTTTTGTTGGCGATGCATCGATGACGATGAAGGCGAACGCGATGACTCTAACATCGTCAGTTGTTATTCGTCCGCCGATTGAGGAAAAGAAGGAGTATAGAAGCAGAAAAAAACGAAGAAAGAGAGAGAGAGAGAGAAAATACAAAGCCTCAGTTCGCTCGACACGTCTCATTCACTGTCGTCACCATCAGTCTATCTACTACTAGCTAGTCACTCACGTGAGCTAATATTATGGCAAGTAATACAGCAGTAAGTAATCTTTGATACTATATAATAATTAAAATGATATTTATCCTTCAAATTTATTATTCTTAGGGAAAAACAGCTGATTCAGTCACAAATGGTAAGTATGTCGTGATTTTATTTTTGAAAAAAAATGTTAATATGTAATATGATTCTTCACAGATACGCCATTACAATCAATTATTGAAACGCCTCTTACCGATTCACTCATAAACGGAATTTTTCAACAACAAAATAATGTAAGTTATATTCTAAATATAAGTGATTCTTATAAATAATTTCGTATTCTTTTTGTTGCACAGGATGGATCATTTTCAGCAACAGCTCATTTAGGACAATTGTTTAATGTTGATTTTGAAAATATCAAACGTGATTTACTTGCAAAAGGCTTAGATCCATCAAGTATTTTGTATATATATATATTTTTTGTTCAATCTAATTATATATCATTTAGTTTCGGATGAAATTCTTCGTCTTATATCAACGGCTTCCATTCTTTTCTATATTTTATATCATAGTCAAAAAACAAATTTTCCTGTCGATCTCAATGCAATTAAACAATATGTATCAAAAGCACGAGAAGAATTAGAAGGTGTAAGTAAATAATTTCTGAAGATTTTGTTTTTCATTTGACTGATTGAAATATTTGTTTTTTTGAAAATAGTTTTCATTGAAAGATGATCCTATTATGCAAACATATATTGAAAAAGGTGAATTAGCTGTGAACTATGTCATTAATACACGTGAAAAATATACGGATATTTGCAATCAAATTAAATTATCACAACCAACTTGGGAATATTATGTTCAACATTTAATGGGTTTAGATAAAGAACAACAATAGAATATATATATCAATATAAATATTCTTTACTTTTCTTTTTTTTTGTTTGCTTGTAGTTGTGGGTTATGAAATAAACTGATTAACTAAACACTAATAATCTATTTTTACTGTAAAACATTTTTAAAAATAACTGTTATTAATCGATATTTACAAAAAATATATATATTATTCGATATAATTATCTAAAAACTTAATTTAAATCGTGATCGTTCAGATTGTTTCTTAGAATTGATTGGAAACTATGCTGTTAATAAATAGAAATTATATCACACCTTTATTATTAATATTTTTTCAGTTTTGTAGCGAGACAATTGTAAAATTCTGTTAATATAGGAACTTGTGTAAACTAGATGCTCATGGGAGGATGAATCGATCAACAACGGATGTTGATAGACTAGATGGAAAATAGCAAAAAGGAAGTCAATTTTACTTGAACATTCGTTATAAATAGCGCTCTATACAAGAATTTTTATTTTCAAGAATATTAGTGTATAACACAAAAAAAAGAAAAAGGGTTATTTTATATATTAATAAATATTCCCAAAAATAGTGGGATGACATAGATTGCAACCGAATTTATTTGGAATATGAATGATTCAATAGATCAAGTCTTTCTAGATAACGATGCCAGGAATATTAATTAATATTTATAAAAGGCAGAAATATACATGACTTGCTAATCTATAGATAAAATTTTGTTTTTTTCTCTTTTTGCTGATGATACAATTCTGTTCACTTGAAATAATTAACAAACATCTTCATGCGTGACAGAACAATTACTGATGAAGAACATAATAAATTAAAGTAAAGAAATGTTTTATATATCGATGACAACTTCTATCATACTACAATAATTTTACGAGATAATTTCATTGGTTTAAAGATAAAAACACAAAAATATAACAATAAATTATTTTTCTTCTAATACTTGTTTTTTAACTTGAATATCAAAATTAACACAGAAACTGTTGTGACATATTTATTTTTACTTATCTCTACGTATCATTATTTCAATGACTGTCTCAGTAAGATATCAAGTACTTTGTTTTTTTTAATAATTCACATAGTACATCTATAAAAAAAGCAAAGTTTTTCTATTCATTATTATAATAATACTCTTAATTAACGTCATAATATTTTCAAAAGAATGACTAATTTGAGATTGTATATATTCTTCTTCGATGTCATATCCTTGTTTGAAGAGTAGGAAATAATTCATTTGTTCAAATATATTTCTATTATGCTCAATATATTATTTCTTTAATCAAAAATCAAATGACATGCTATTCGACAATAAATGAGATACTTTTTCAATTCAGTTGTTTTCGTTCTTAATTAATTATAAAATATAGATATTATATCGTAATCTGTTTTTTTTTATCTTGAAACTAACTATTCAATGGATGAATAAAGTAAGCAATGGTGTAAAAATCGAACTGTAACGATTATCAGATCAGCAAAAGAAGAAAAAAAAAAAGAAGCGGAAAGCAAAATCACATAAATTCACCACATTTTAGCTTATTGTAAGTTGTCTGTTGAAGAAAACAAAACGAAGAAAATAAATAAAGCAAGCATGTAATAACTTAGTCAGGAATAAACCATCACAATGGAAATAATAAAAAAAACGAAACACAAATATTAACCTAAACAAGATTACAACAAATAAAAATAAATCAATAGTCTATATGCCATTGTACAATCGATGTTTTGATTCTTGATTTAGTAGATTTTTAACAGCTAAGAAAAAAGACGATAATAATTTAATATACTATATAAAGAAAGATTTTTTTTTTAAATTACCTTCTCGCTGTGTATTATCAAGTTCGCCTTTAGGAAAATCGACATCAATTGTAACATAAAGATCGCCAACGATATTATTTTGATCATGTTGTGGTAAACCTTCGCCTTTTTTCTTTATACGAGCACCTGGCCAAGTTATTTTCTCACGTTTAATTGTTACCTTTAAACAAGATTGAATAATTATTTTATTATTGTTTTATAAAATTTCTTACATTATGTCCATCAAGATGAGGGAATGAAATATCGAAACCATTAAGTGCATCTTGTAAAGTTATTGTTAAATTTGTATATAAATCATTATTTTTACGTTCAAATCTTGCATGTCTTTAAAAACAAAGAAAAAAATAGAGTAAAATTTTGAATAGGTATAAATTTACTTTTGAATACGAATAACAAATTTTAAATCACCTGGTTCACCTTCAACATGAGGTTCTCCTATATTATTGAAAAAACAAACATATCTATGTATTGCATAAGAAATAAGATTATTATATAACAAACCTTCAGCAAGAAATGGTATTTGATATCCATCAGCTACGCCTGCTTCAACTTCAATTTCTAATACTTTCTCTTCTGTGACAAATCTTTAAGAAATACAAAAAAAAGTTTTTAACAATATCATTTAGATTTAGTTTTATTTTACTTGATGTTCGGACATTCATCGCATACTTGTTCCTGCATCATTTGAAACTAAAATAAAATTACTCATTATAATTAATTCTTTATCTATATAGACATGTGAGATTTCTAGATATTATTGTATTCATAATATGTAGGTGTATTCCCAAAAGAATACTTTTCTCATTTTGTTATATGAGTACAAAAATAGTTTTTCTTTTGTATTCATATATATATGTATGTTCTAGTACTATATAACCTTTAGTGTATTGTATAAATATCTATCTGTAGGACATTTTGATTAGGTGTAGATAGGATGCTTGCATGAAAATATACTCTTAATTAGTTATTTTATGTTGATAAGTTAATCTTACTCGTCCTGGGCCCATTTGTGTTGTTCGCATTTCCATTCGACAATTACATTTTCTTGAACCAGATGTTTGTTTTGCTACTGGTTTAGCTCGAACAACCTGAACAGTTGAATTAAGAATAGACAAAAAAACAAATCAAATTTCTAATTATACTTCAATAAAATTTCCATTATAAACTTCTTCAAGTGTAACATATAAATCGACAACTAAATCTCCACCACGTGGTACATGATGTTGTCCTTCATCTCTTGATCCTCCACCAAAATGAAAGAAATCACCGAAAAAACTGGAAAAAATACACAAAATAATCAACTTATATATATATACAAATTAATTTACCTGGAAAATGGATCATGAAATTGATCACCACCGCCTTGTTGTTTTAAACCATCTTCACCATGTTTATCATATACTTTACGTTTATCAGGATCTGATAATGCCTGAAATAATCAAATGAAATCTTTTAAATATATAATTAAACAATTTTACTTCATAAGCAGCTCCTAAATCTTGAAAACGTTCTGCTGCTTGTGGATCATTTTTATTTTTATCTGGATGTAATTCTTTTGCTAATTTTCGATAATTCTTCTTTATTTGATTTAATGTTGCGGTTCTTGGTAAATTTAAAATTTTATAAAAATCACGTCTAAATAAAAATAAAACGTCAATCATTTTATTCTCAATAGAAACTTTATAAAATCACACACACCCAGCGGACATAACACTTGCTATGCATATTAAGATGAATATAGCCAATAGATATGTAATACAATTGATTTTCATCTAAAATATTTTTTTTTTGAAAGAATTTATTGTTTTTAATGTTGTTAAATATTTTTTGCTTAAACACAAAAGAAAGAAAAGATTGTTTTTTTTTGATCGTTTGATATTTTGTTTGATTCTCAATGTGTACAGTGATAATCCTAATAGAAAAGAAAAACTGAGATAATGAAGAGAAAAAAAAAACACGGAAGACAGTAAAATGTGAATTACGCGCACGCTTTGTAGCACCGGGTATAGCTCAGAGCAAATAAGGAGAGTAAAAGGTATAAAGATGAATTGCCGTTTAGTTTTCCACATATGTTAAATGCTCAATAGACAAATATTTAACAATGGACGGGAATAGCAAAAAAAAGAAAGAAATCATACATATGAAAGAAAAAGGGAAGCAAATATCGAAAAAGATAAGAAATAATAACTATATGCATAAGACACACATGGAGTTTTGAAAAAAAAATTAAAATATAAGATCGTTGATAGAATGATTGATTTTATAGATATTATGTTGAAAAACTACTTGTTGATTAGCTTTATTAACAGATTGTTTTTCAAGAAGTTTTCAACGATAATTAAAATCATGTAAACGTTGATTTATCAGATCTAATTGATGAGAATATGTTCATATTGTTTATTAACGGGTATGTCATGGATTTTAGATGTTCATGTAAAGGATGTGGAAGACAAAATTTGGTTATTGTTCTAAGCAAAAATAAGAAAAATAATATAAACATGCAAACTAATGATTATCTTACCAAATTCAAAAGTTAATCTTTAAGTTGTATTTGTGTGTGTAGATGTATGCACATAGTAGGTAAATTGAAAAATAAATAAATGAGAAAGAGTAAAGATAAAGATGAGAAAAGAAAAAGGAAACATTGTTGTTTAAATTATAAAATTAATCATCAAGATCATCAACTGGTGCTTCATATTGTGATAAACGTTCTTCTAACGTTTTAATACGTCGTTCATGTCCTTTAACAATTATTTTCACTCGACGCATTTCTTCAACAAGTTTTTCAAGAAATTCATTATCCGCATGCTGAAATAAAAGTATGATGACTATATTTCTATGTAATTAAATTAGACAAATATATATACCTGTCCTTGTGAAAGAAGATTTGTGCCACCACCGTTACCATTTTTTTGTGGTGATGAATTTTGTGGTGATGTTGGTGAAGTTTTTTGATTTGTTGATGATTTACCAAAAACAACTTCTTGTTTTTGATTTGTATTATTCACACCCAATCCACCACCATTATTATTTGAATGAGATTTCGTACCTGAATTCAGATCACGAACAGATGCCTAAACAAAATTTCAATACATTATACTAGCTTCAATTTCATTCTTACCAATCGTGGCTCAGCATCTTTACCATCCATCCATTCATCAGCAGTCATTGCATGTTCTTCAGCTGCTGTATCTGGATAAAGATCTTCTTGAAATAATTCCGACTAAATAAAAAACAAAGATAAATTATTTTATTAAACTAATCGAATAGAACATACTTTTCGAGGTACAGTAAAACCAATTACTTCACAAAGACCACTATTGAGCAATTTATAAAAACTAAAAAAAACCAAATATTTTAAATAGTTATATTTTACTTTTTCTATTTCATGCATACCGAGCAATTTCACATGTCGAAATATTCATTCCACGTTTTGGCATAACACCCATACCACGTTGAGGATCAGATGATGAATATGTATTTATATAATGAATATAAGGTGCTTCAGATGTATATTCAAAATAACGAATAGTTGAATCGCCCTAATAGAAAAATTATATTTATATAATATAGATGAGAGTTGTACATCTTTATGAAATATCAAATTTTACCTTTCCACATAAGAAAATCAAACTAGTATCTTCATCGTAAAATGGAAATAGAATACCATTAGATGAATCAAGTTCTTCCATTGTTAAAGCATTACCCAAATTATCCTTAAAATATGAAAAAAAAAAGATTTTTTGAAAATTTTATTTTTGAAATTTTTTAAGAAATACAAACCCCATCCCAAAGAGCATATTGTCTTTCTGACATTCTCGAAAATCCAGTTGAAAAAATACGACCATCACGTAAATAAATAGCGCGAGCAGGTTTAGCTCCTTGATGACCCATTCCTGACTATAAAACAAGAAAATCAGATGTTTAAATAATTTTCCTCTTTCTATCAATTTATAACCTTAACAACATGACCAGTACGTGGATTAATAATACGAAATATTTTATCTTTACATGATGTAACAATACGTGAACCACTATAATTCCATGAAACACTTAAAATAACTTCTGGATGACAATCAATTGTTGTTAAAATCGTTGCTTTACCAACATTCCATATAAAAATTTTCATATCACCACCTGAAAAAGATTTTTATTATTTGATGTAAATAATTTCAAATTAAATACCAGCACTAAGTAAAACATTAAGTGCACTTGGATGCCAAACTACTTGTCCAACACGTCTCTGATGTGCAACAAGATCAACAGCTGCTTGAGTTAAATTATTTGATGTTAAACCACCATCTGGTATTTGCCAAACTTTAACTGTACAATCTTCTGAACCACTTGCTATAACATTATCATTATGTGGACACCAAGCTATATCAAGTACTGCAGCCTTATGTCCTGTAACTAATGGTACATCACGATCAATACGTCCCATTTTTTCAAGTGGTACAACAAGAAATGCTCCACCACCAGCTGATTCAGTTATAATAGCAAGAAATTTTGGATTAACTGAACAGAAGGTTGAATCCCAAGCACTTTTTGTGATACGAATATTTTCATAACAATCTTGTTTTTTAGCTGCTTGGCCAAAAATATGCCTTAAGAAATAATAATCAAAGATTTTCTTATCGTTTTTTCAATAGAAATTCAACAAAACTTACCGAAATTTGCTATTACGTACAACTCGAGCCATGAATAATGGAAGGAAAAAATTGTAATGCTATACGCCGAGAAAGATTCTGTGAGATGATGACGACAATAATAACAACAACCTGAAATAAACATGCAGTTATCATTTACGCTTCTTCTCCGACTCTTTTTTTTCCTCTATTCTCCTCCGCGCTATGTACTAGCACAGTAAGGGGCAACTGTTGATAGAAGTAAAGGAGTTCGTATGATAAATAGATGTATATATCAAACAAGCAATTGTTGCGACATCTTCTTTTAAAGACAAACTGAATGACACAGATTATTTCTCTCTCTTTCCGTATATAGTAATAACTATGACACAGAAAAAGTCAGAAAGAAAAAGGAAAAAATTGTCATTCTTATTGATTCTAATTCATCAATGACATAATAAATCTTCGTCTCTTCATGTACACAATTAGTCGTATTTGTTACACAAAAAATGAAAAAAATGAGCAATATTTACTATCAATCATTAAATCATTCCGTTTTTGATAGACAAATATATAGATATATCGATGAAAGAAAAAATCTATCCTGTTTTTTTATAATATTACAAATTATTAATATTCTTATCATGCAGTAGTAGTAGTATAAAATAAAAATTACCTTAGGAAAGAAAATAAATATGTTAAATGTTGTTAAAATTCATACTAAATATAAAGGATATGTTTCTATTGATGTCAATATCTGAAATAAAAATAAAAACAATCAACAAATTTTTTTTCTCTTTTTTTTCTTTTATTTATCGAAAAGGTCGGTTATACTGGGCAGAAAAAGAAGAACAGGCATGTCCGTTGTTGTGATTAAATGAAGACAAAAAAAACGTTGTGATATCTCATTGGTCATTATCTCCCATTGTATGCTTCCATCTATGTATTCTAATCAATGAAAACAATCGAAATTTATTATCTAAAATTAATTTTAACTTTTTTTCATTAATAAATTTTAATAGATATGAAATAAAGATGTTTCAAGCATATTGTATTGGATATATTCTATTAACCAATAGAATTATAATAAAAGAAAAAAAAAAAGATGAAGTCTTCTTATTGATAGCAAAACATGTACTAATAATATTTTATTAGGAAAAGTTCTTTTAATAATATGCGTTCATTTAGTACTTTATTATTTATTTTATTCAATATACTTTTATGCCATATGTGGACAGCAGCAAAGAAAATTAAAGATGATGATTTTTCAGAATTTGATGATTTTGATGAAGATGAATTTGTTGTTGGTATGAATAATAAATATTATTTTTTGAGATAAAATGAATATTGATTTACTATTGTAGAAGTTCCATCTTCATCTGGTGCTAATCAATTACCAATTAAAACACAATCAAAAAAATCTGATGTAGTATATAATGATGGTTCATCTCAATCATCAATGAGTCACACAACAGAACAAATACTTAGTGATGATGTTACTATTGATGAAGATGAAGACGATGATCTTATGTTTGATGAAGAAGAATTTGAAACGGTAAAATATGAGTTTTTTTCTAAGATGATCATAATAGATTTAATTTGATCTATTGGGTTAATTAAATTATATGTATGTGTATATCATCATAGTTTTAATGTTCATGATAATAATTAAAACGCCCTGAAGATAAAAGGTAAAGATCATTTTTAATGACGTAACCTTTTTTTTTGCATTACTAACAACTTTGGTGGAGGTATACAAATATTGATTTCAGTTTTTCATTCTGGAAGTGAAGATACAAGTCGGAATATATATATATTAGACAGATAATTTAGCTGAAAGTATGAGTATTGAGTTTAGTAGTTTTTTTCCAAATTTTATATGTCAAATTTTCAATTATTAGACTAATATCTAAGACTCAATTAATAACAAATGAAAAAAATCTGTTATTATGCTTAAATATTTATGCTATATTAGACTTATGTGTAATATCACTAACAAAAAATATTTCTATGATGATTTTATTTAGTCTGATTCATTTCCATCTTCATCATCATATGTGTCATCTATATCTGATCTTAAAATTACTGAAGTACCTACTAACTTAACGGGTAATCATTGGGAAGCTTATCATTGTGAAGCTGTAATGGTTCTTGTACTTCTTGGTTATTTAATAAATTTTCTTGTTGGTCGTTCGAAAAATGCTCGCCTTGCTTCAATTATTTATCGTTCACAACGTGATTTACTTGATAGAAATTTTGCTCTTGTTGGTGATAATGGTCAAACACGTAGTATTCAATCAACCGATGATCAAATGAATAATGATTTAACAACAAATAATATGCATAAAGAATCAGAAAGTTTATATATACTTTGGTGTAGTGGACGAACATCTATTGAAAATATGCTTATTGAAATACGTTTTATAAAACGACAATGTTTATTTAATTCATTAGCTGCTATGATCAAATCAATAAATGATACAATTATTTATACAATTGATTATAGTAAAGATGATATGGAAACATTTGTATTTTGTTTAGCTAAAAAACGTTGTGCTGCTAAATTACATCGTGATATGAATGATCTTAGTCAATTTTGTTCGGAAAGAAAAAATGCTGAGAAACGTGGTTTAAGTGGAAATTATCAAATATTAAATGAAATTGGTGAAGTATCAAGTACAATCATTGATAATCGAGTAGCAGATTTTATTGAAAAGTATGAACTATTGTTAAACTGATATATATATATATAATTCTTTTTTCCATCTCATTTATCTACTAGCATCTGTCTCTATATTTTTGACTTACATATTTTCTTGTCAGATGAGGAGAACGCTAAAAGCGTTCGTATCTATGATTGTTTCCATTCAAAATGTAATCCAAACTATGTCAATAAAATAGATCTGCGATAGTTTATTTTGAAATATCACTCCTTGGCATTTACGGAGGTGATTGACATTAGCTATATTTGGTAATTTTGATTCGAAATATTAGTATGCTGCAATCTTTATATGTAAATTGATCAAATTAATAATTAGTAGAATCACTAGGATTTATTGATAATAAACGAAAGAAATCAAAGTTTCCTAAATAATTAAATTAACACTTTATAGTCATTTCTCTATCCAACTTCTATCTATTTATATTATCTATAGATTTCCTGATGCACTCGAATATATTCATATTAGTGATCAATATACAGGTATGAAAGTACAAAATGATACTCAACAACCATCACCTAATACACCAAATCCTACTAATTCTCCACCAACCACTGGTACTGCAGCTCAACAACAAGATGCATTAAATACAAGTGAACGTTCTGTTCGTCGTGTATTAATTATTGCATTTAATTTAGTTGCACGTAATGATCGTTCATTACAAGTAACAACTGAAAGTATTGGAAGTGATTATTTACGTTTTGTATTACATTTAATTGAACGTGTTAGTTCATTTCGTTTTACATCCAAAGAATCAAAAACAAAAGCAATTAAAAATCGTCAACGTATTGAAGAACAATTCCTAAAAAATGTTTATCAACAAAGACAAGAACAAGCTCAACAAAGACGTGAAGAAAAACGTCGTGCTGAAAAAGAAAAAATTATGCAATCCGATGATCCTGAAAGACAACGTAAATGGGAAGAAAAAGAACATAAACGTGAAATGAAAAGACGACAACCAAAAATGAAACAAATGAAAGTTAAAGCTATGTAAAAATTGAACAAAAACAAAATAATGTCAATAATACCTATCTCAATAATGCAATACTCATTATCTTTTTTTTTAATTTATATTGTCATCCTCTCCATATATTTTCTGTTGTTTTGTATCTCAAATTTTGTGTCCTTTTTTTGTATATGATGTGCAATAATCATATAAAAATTCATTTAAATGTTATCCTGTCTTACTTTTATGAATGTATTGAAACAATTGATTTGATGAAGATGATCAATGTAGACTAGAAAAGTACGCTATATAAAGTTAAAGTATATGTCTGATATATCATATCCATTGTTTCATTTCATTGTTACACTGTATAATTATCTATTGATCAGAGAATAGTTTTGTTATTCGAGTTTGACATTCATCGAAGGTTATAAGAGAAATACAAAATCGCAAGGATAATATCAGTTCATATACTTAATAATCATTTGTTTATCTGTGATTACTTGGTATCTCAGACATTTTTATTTTAAAATATAAGTTTATTATGATTACGTAAGGCGAAGTTTGTAAAAGATTTTCATATATCAGATTGATTTCTAGAAGTATTTATCATATCAACATATTTTCCTTTTGTTGAACGAATGAAAATTTTGATCTTATTGTATTTTATTGCTATATAAAGAAAAACAACAACTTTCTATTATACTTCAATATATCTAATCGTACTGACACATGTAACAAATATTGCTTATACAAGGGCAAGTGCAAAATACGTATTGTATCTTATCAAAAAGTTTTGTCCTCTATAAATCCAATGATAAATGGGTACACCTTGCCTTCAATCTCATTAGATACAAACAAAATACAATGATTCAATACTAGAGTTGTCAAATTTTGTTGACTATTTATAGAAATCAAAATCTTTTATTATACTAATATACATAAAAAAAGAAAAAGAAAATTAATAGTATCCTTAGATTAAAACCTTCTTTAATCGTATTTTTAAATAATTGTCAATGGCAAATATGAATAGATTTAATCTCTTTCAATTATTTATAAATTAAATAATTGTTTTGCATTTTCCGTTGAATGTTTAGCAATTTCATTAGTTGAAATAGAATAACATTCGGCTAATTTTGCTACTACATATGGTAAATAACTTGGTTCATTAGTTTTTGGCCAAGGTTTTGGAGTATTTCGTGGTAATAAAAATGGTGCATCAGTTTCAATTAAGAGACGATTTAATGGTATATGTGGAATTAATTTTGCTAAATTTTTACCACGTCGTTCATCACATACCCAACCAGTTATTCCAATATAAAGATTGAGAGAAAGATATTGTTGAAGAACATCAAGAGATTCATGAGTAAAACAATGAATAACACCACGAAAATTTTTATGTTCGGAATATTTTTCTAATAGAGATAACATATCTGATGAAGCTGATCGTTCATGCATAAATAATGGAAGATTAAATTCACAAGCAAGTTGTAATTGTGTATCAAATACACGTCGTTGATCATCAGGTGATGAAAAATTACGATCAAAATCAAGACCACATTCTCCTAAAGCAACATTCGTTTTATTTGTTTGTAATAAATCTACAAGTTGTTCTCGATAATTATATGTTGAATGACGAGTAGCATCATGTGGATGAATACCAACAGTCGAGTAAAGTTTAACCAGTTGTTGTTCTTGGTTATATTTTGTAGCAAGATGACTTGCTTCACGACTAGCTGATAAACTTGTACCCGTAATAATAATATCTGAAACTTGAGCTTTCGCTGCTCGTTCTAGTACTTGTTGAATATTTTGTTTAAATGATCTATGTGTAAGATTTGCTCCAATATCAATAAGATTATATGCTGTAGTCATAGTACTTGTAGCCATCATACGATGAAAATAATTGAAAATGATCATCGACATGCAAAAAAGAAAAATATTTTACATCATAATTGCGCAATACTGTCATATATGACATCATTTTTTAAAAATATCCTTTAGCTAATTTTTGTATCGTTACAATCGATAGTACAGAATAATCATAAAAGAAGAACAACACTTATATACATAAAAACTAATCTAATAGAAAGATATTTTATGATACGGATAGAACTCAATAAAGGAGAAAAAAAAAACGAACAAACTCGATATATCTACGAATAAGACAGTTCAAAAGAAATAATAAACGATAATGATATACAACGAATATCGTATATAAATATTGAGCAAAACAGAAAAAAAAGAAGAAGTAGAAGAGTGTTAATCCCTGAGATAATAATATAATAGTTGAAAAATTAAGTAAGAACACCTCCACGTGATTTAATGCTATTTGCTATTTTAAGAATTTTTCCTAAACGATCTCTTGAATTAAGTTTCTTTGGTGTAGATGATGATAAACGTTTTTTAATGGTTGGAGTTCCAGTTGAATTAGTAGTTAATGATGATGATGACGATTTAGGAACTGTTGCTGATGTTGTTGTAACTAGTTTCTTTCGATTAGGATTCGATGGTGTTGAATCTAAATAAGAATATAGAAAATAAGATAGAAAATAATAATATATTACCATCAGTTTTAATCTTTTTTGGTAATTTCTATAAAATAAAATTTTTATTATTATTAATGAAATAATTAATTCAATAAGATTTCTTACATTTATTTTATCGGTTTCTGACGAAGATTTTGCTTTCAATTTTTCTACATGAAGAAATAATTAGAATGATAAAGAAACAAAAAAATATAAAAAATTTACTTGAAGAACTTTTTTTATCGGAAGAACTATGCTCACGTTTTATTTTGATTTCTTTATTTGCATGATCTAAATTTAAAATATTTTTATTATCTGAAAAGTGAACTATCATATACTTACAAAAATCATTATTCATGGTAGAACTTTTAACAAATGATGCAAGACCACCATCGGCTATGCTTCCTAATGATTCAATATTATCTTGACTTTCATTGATATCTGTATTTAATTCTATAGGAATTAATGAAATATTTGTATCACTTGATGAAGTATTGTTATCGCTATCAGG
The DNA here is from genome assembly GCA_905250115.1 of Adineta steineri. Taxonomy (NCBI): domain Eukaryota; kingdom Metazoa; phylum Rotifera; class Eurotatoria; order Adinetida; family Adinetidae; genus Adineta; species Adineta steineri. The sequence continues at coordinate 414,945 of CAJNOI010000040.1, forward strand.
TTCATTATGAACTGGCCTATAAATAATATAATATTTTTTAATGATTATTCTATGTATTGCAGATAAAATCACTAATTGTAAATGAAAAAACTGATTTCATTTTCTTGAAATGCTCGGATCAAATTTAGAAATATAATTAATGATAACTTACTGAACAGTTGAAGGTTCAATAAAACGTTGTCGTTTTGCTTCGAGATCTATATGAAATATTTAAAAAAAATTATATTTTTTTCAATAAGTTTTTACCAAGTGTATAACTAATTTTAGGTACTTCTTCTTGTTTTATTGGACTATCATTAGTATTAGAACTAAAATAAATCATTGAAATAGAAAAAAGACTTTTTCATTTTAAATTGTTCAATTACTTTTTTTGTTGTTTAACATTTGATATTGTTCGTCCAGCTTTTTTCTTATTTATAATTGGTGATAATTCTCTATTATTATTTGGTTTTCGACAACCACTTAATGATGTTTTAATTGTTAATCGCATTCCATTACCAACTGATAATTCTTTGTTTTTATTATTATCAGATTCTGGTGATGTATGGCGACATTTGACCTTAATCTGTTTTTAAATAAATACATAAATAATCTATATATAATAGAAAACAAACTTTAGTATTATTAAGATGAACAAGTTCTTGTTTAGTTTCAATTGGAAGTACAACTTTAATGGAATTTGCAATAATACTACTTGATGGTGGTTTAGATAGATATGCTGATCCACAACGTGTCTACAATAATCAAATAGCATGTTTTTTTTTTGTTGTCTATGTTTTATTATAATTTACTTTAGCTGCTTCAAGTTCACGTGAAAGATCACGTAATAATTTTTCGCAATTAATTCCTTTTGGTATAATTAAACGATTTCGCATTTGATACTAAAATAAATTCAAAGAAAATTATTATTTCTATTCATTTGATATATCATATACAAAGCCGAAAATAAAAGAAATATATATATGAAGCAAGATAAGAATATATTTGTTTTCTTTTTTTTCTTTTCAAAAAAAGATAGATGCATATGATACAATCATTATTACCAGAATGAACGTTCTATTTATCACTAGAAAGTTTTTGTCATAGATTACATTGAAAATATAATTTCTTCTCACTCATCTATGATTTAGTTCAAGCAGTTATAATATATGATTATGTAAATTTTTAATAAGTGTGTTTTCGTACTCGTTTATCAGTTGATAACCATTTATTCATATAATGAAGTATAGATTCGCAAGCTTGTTGTGTTATTGGATTGATTAATAATGAGTCAGATTCATTACATTCTATTATAGATCAAATATTGTATAGTATATTGAAAAAAGAAAATATACCTTTAAGTTCTTCAAAATATGTTTTAGCAGCATACCAATGAAATGTTTCAAATAGTGGAAATTGAAATTTATGTGGAACTTGTGCATGACGTTCAAGTTCATATATACTATAAAAAAATAAATTACACGAATGTCAATACTATAGAAAAATTCTTAATTAAACCTACCGAAGTTGCATATCAACCGCCATTGATTGAAGAAAATTACCACCAAAAACTAGCGAATCAGTTACTGTATATACTGCATGAATCCACCTAAAGAAAATTTTTAAGAATTAATATTGTTAAATTTTAATCAAGAAAATTTTACCCAGCTGGTATAAAAACAGTATTTTCTTCACGTAGATGCATTTTATAACAATTTGAAACACAATCGCCCAAGAATGTTTCAGATTCGGTTGGTGAATGTGACCAATTAGCATATTTTTGTAGATTTTCATCAGTTGGTTCAATTAAATAAAAGATTTTTTCGCCCTTAATACATTATAAATAATTTATTATTACAAATAAACAATTCAATTTACCCTAACAACAGAATACCAAACACTTGAACCACCAAAATCAATATGAAAATCAGTATAAGATGATTGCGGGCTCATTAAACAATATTTTGCTACATCAGGACGTTCGAAATTTTCAAAATGATTTGGATTTATTCCTGTAAACTGTTCGTCGTCACTTTGATCTGTATCTGTTGATGAAACTGTTCGACGTTTCTTTTTTGATGCCGATGATGATGATGACGTTGTTTGTAACGACCATGTTGCTTTCTTTTTTAAGTCACTTGAATCGATTTCATCTGAACCTTTTTCATCGTTCTTTTTCATGGGCCATATGCCAATTGTAGCCCATGATAAATCTCGAACAAGTCGTGGTGTTATAACTTGTTCACCCAATCTTAATTAAAAGAATAATTAAATATTGACAGGAAGACATTTTTTTCTCAAACAATGCACCATTCAATACTATTTTGAAATGAGATTTTAAATAGATCATTAAAAGTATATATTTCTATTGTCGTATAACTTTATACTAAACGAAAATTGAATACATATCGATATGATTTATTCTTGTGGATGTGGGAGTAGCTGGGTATTGGTGTAAACTCTGATGAAGATTCACACTCACACCCTTAGTACTAGACTACAATCAATCTACTATAAATCATTTAAACATATATAACATACTTAGTACTTGATATTTCCAAACTGAGAACATTGTATATTTTATTTCTTTCAAAATTTTCATAATATTCAATATATTCATCTAAACCCATTTTATATGTCACTTGTTTTTCGCAGTCAATTATATCAATAAAACGATCAGGTCCTAAATGATTTAGTTAATACAAAAACAAATATTCAAATTTTTTTTTTCATACCAACAAGGTCACTAATTTCAGCTAATGTTATTGTTCGACTTGGTAGAGAAAGTTCAAGACCATCACGATTTGCAACTAATATTGGTTTTGTAAAACCATTTTTAATTAAATATTCAACATTTACTTGATTTCCTTTTAATTGAGTTATAATAGGTGTACAACTGAAATATTAACAAAATATAAATATATATTTTATGGAAAAAATTTCTTTATACCTTGGAAAAACTTTTCGTTTTAATTTAGTAATAAAAGCTGGTGTACCACTTTCTACTGGCTAGAAAAAAACAAATTTTGAAAAAATTAATTGTTTTTTTCGTTACTATTTTAATTTACTTTATTATCAGCATTTGCATCACTATAGTCTCGTCGATGTTGATTTTTTCGTTGTTTATCTGTTAAAAAAAGAAAAAAAATTCAATTCTTAAAAACAACTTGTTTTTTTTTCACGCTTACAAATTGAAGGTCCATGTTGATTTGAACATTCAGCACAAAAATATTTCTCAATGTCATCTATAGAAAAAAAGAAAATGTCAATAAATTATAGATCAATTCTATAAAGAAAATGTTTTACCAGCAATTCGATCAGCTAATCCAATACATTTTCCATGAAACCATCCATTACATCCATCACATTCAATCATAAAATCATTATTATCTTGATCATTTAATTCATCTTCACGTTTTTGACATATACAATAGCGTTGTTCATCATTATTATCAGATGGAGATGAAGGATTTTTATTTTTTAATTTTTCATTTGGAGAATGTCTTCGAGACATCTCAATTTTAAAGAAAAAACAAATTAATTAATTAATATAATAATAAATAGACTAAGGTTTAATTATTATTCAAGACATAGATTTTTTTTATTTATGAAAAGATTTGATTGAAAGAAGAACGAATAGAAAACAAAATATTTGTAAAGGTTATTGACAAGGCAAATGGATGCAATTGAAGGAATAGAATATTTATAGATGTCACTATAGAACAGAGAATGTATTTTTGTAAGTTTAATCTGTATATAAATATACCCTTTATCGTATATCTTTCATATAAATTCTTATCTTAAAACAAGGTAAGTTCAAAGTCTATTTTCAACTAGCCATTGATGTTTTTTCAACTTTTTCCATAGCTCGTTTGTAAGCTGATCGTTCACGCATAGCTGTTATATATCGAGTTAAATTCGGTGCTTCTTCTTCTTTGACACCTGATCGTTTCAATAACATTTCTAATGCAAAACTTGCCTAGAAATACAAACATAAATAGAGAAAATATACTTATTAAGAGTAAATTAAATTACTTGAATATCAGCACCAGAAAATTGTTCACCTGCTAACCATTTTCTTTTTGTTAATTCTCCTTCAATAAAATTTAAATGTGTTCTAATATTTGGTCCAATAAAAAGTCCATCCATTTTACTACAAATACCATTTACAACAGGTTTTATTATCCATGGTGCTTGTTTTTGTAAAAGAAGAAAGATATATTTCGTAACCAAAATAGGCATTAAACTTCCTTCAATATAATGTAAAAACTAAAAATATTTTAAATAAATTTCATTTCAGATAAAAATGAAAACATACATAATTATATTGAAATAAATCATCTTCATTTGTTGGTTTTAAATTTTTATTTGTACCATATTTATTAATAAGATAATCAATAATGAAACCTGATTCTGCTACAACTCTATCACCATCTTTGATTACTGGACTTTTTCCTAATGGATGAATATTTTTTAATTCTTCAGGCGCAAGTTTATCGGATCCACGTTCAAACTTTTCAATGACATACGGTAATTCTAATTCTTCAAGTAAGAATATTATTCGATCAGCACGACTTTCATTCAACCAATAAACTGTTATTGATGGGGTATTTGAAGATGTTGTATTATGTTTAATATCAGCCATCTTATCTTACTGTTTTAAATATAGATATGACTAAAAATGCCTTGCATATAATATGCTCGACAGAATGATGACAGTGCACGTTTTCTATACATTATACTCCTTCGTACTTTTGTTTGATTCTTTTTTTCTGTTCTGTTACTTACCACAAGTTTTTCTTACATAATTTACAACCCCATTACCCTTAGTGAATATTATGCAGAATAGTCATCATACTCTGTTGTATTATACGCGTAGTATTGTATTTATTTTTGTTGTAGAAATTCAGGTAAATTATTAGAATGATTTAAAGAAGTTTCATCTCATGTCTTTTTCTTTCTATTAAAGTGTAGATGTATTATAAAATCTTTAGACAAAAATTGTTTTCAAATATTTAAATCGTAGTTAAGTGCTTGAAATTCAGATGTTGAAGACGAAAATCAAAGGTTACCCTCACATTTATATCGATCGTCATACTACGGAATTTGTAAAATACTGAATAGAGAGTATCGTGCCTTCGAAATGTTTGATTTTACAACAGTAGAAAGTTTATTTCTAACTATGTTCTTCTGAATTAATATAGATTTTTAAACATAGTTTGAGAAAACTACGCAAGTTTCCATCGTCTCGCGCATTTTGGGCAAATCATTCATGATATAAAAACACATAGCGTTCTATATTTTTGCAAATTAGAGTCTGTATCATATTGTATATGTTTATTTTCCTTCAATTAACACACAATTAACTATTTTATATAGCAGCAATATGGAGGGCCAAGCCAGAAAAGAATATATTTTATTCATAAATAATGACTTTATCATTTTTCTTTTATAAGAGAAAATCTGAATGAAATATTCTACAAAATTTGCGAACAAAACTTTTTTAATGATGGCTACCAGTTTGACATTTTTTTCTTTCTTTCTTTTTCTATAGACTTTATCGATGCCCACACATACTCACTTACGTACGTAGGTATTGCATATTTAAAGCTTAAATATGTGAAATGACATTTTTAAAGATAGATATAAACGTTATTTTTTCTATCGAAGTATTATAAATATTTCTACTTACATATATTGTTAAGAAATAAACATTATATGACACGATTAATATTATATATTTATCTATCTAATCTATTTTAGATAAGCATATTCTCGACATCAGTTTATTAATTTCTCTCGTTCTACTATTATATTGTTTTCTTTATATACGCATACTCACACAAACACAAATAGAATAAAATCATGAGTCCTAAAAAGAGTAAAGCTTCAAAAGCATCATTAAAAAAAACTGGAACAATGGCGGCTACTGCTGCTGTAAGAAAAAAAAGAATATTTCTTTCGATATTTTTCATTTTAAAATATTATTATTCAGGCTGGTCAAGAGTTTTTAAAACAAACATGGGGTGAAGATAAATTAAATAGAGTAAATGCATTATTAGAAGCACGCGATAAATCAGATTCAGAAACTGATGATAAAACACCACCATCAACAACTGCAACAACATCTTCGACTACTTCAACTAAAACAAAAGCTAAACCAAAATTATCGAAAGCACGTACAATGAAAACGACAGCAAAAGTATGTTGAATTTCATTATTGAAACTTTATACAATATTATTGATTGTAAAGGAAGCAAAAACAATACTTGGTACAGAGACTCTTGGTGATACACGCGCAGAAACTAAACGACGACAAGCAGCTGTTAAAGCTACAGAAGCTCTTCAAGAAGTAACTAGAGCAACAAGTGGTCGTAAACCAGCACTAAAACGACTTGGTACAATGGCTAATACAGCACGTGTAAATATATTTTTTCTTTTCGTATAATTTCTATTTCTATTTTAATTATTATTTTTCTATTTGAAGGAAGGCAAAGCATATATTAAACGAACTGCTGGCAATAATAAAAAAGGTACAACTGGTCGAAAACGCACAGGTGGTAGAGGAAAAAAATAAATATAATATAATCATAACATAGATTATATAGAACTAGTTTATTGTTTCGTGTGATTTCTTCAAATTGCTATTATTATTATTATTATCATCCTTTTTAGCTTTCTTTTTTGACTTGTCATATTCTTCTTTTTTTTGCTATTGTTCAGCAACACATTTTCGTGTTCGCTTAGCACTTGTTCTCGTTTAGTAGCATTTTTGTCTGACATTGTATATCGTGATTTTTGATTGGTGTGCATAGTTTGTATACATTCACATATATTATATTTGTGACGAAAATTGCTTGCTTGAATTTATCTTGTTTTTGTGGATATAAGATTGGGACTAAGTTTATATTATCAACATTCTGTTATATAATTTATAGAAGTATTTAATGAAATTGCTAAAATACTGTTATTTTGAATTATTGATATGAAGATATCAGTGTAACAAAAAAAAATCCTTGATAGTTGGTATATATGATGAAAAAATAAGGAGGCTGAAGTCAGCGCAACTTCCATAGACATGGCTGTTTGAATTAGTAGAAAAAAATGAAAAGAAAGAAAAAAAGAATGAGAATAATAGTTGCTGTAAGACATCAAATCGATCATAATTATGAATCAACTTCAAGTATTACTACATACTGCATTGATTGATACGGGTCATATTGAAAAATGTGGTTTACTTTTACGTGATACCAATCAAATAAAGACAACATCTGTTGGTTATAAAGTGTGTAGAATAAATTTATTTATATATATTTCATAAAGTAAATAATCTTTCTCCATTGAATTTATAGCTTGAACAAACAGATGTTGATACACTTGTAAATGCATTTAATCAGCCAACTCTTTTACGTAAAAAAGGTCTTTATTTTAATGAAATTTATTATACATGTATTCGTACTGATAACGAATCTATTTATGCTAAAGAAGTAAATGAATAGTTTGTACATATTTGAAATAGATTATTTCTAATCTTTATTCTTATAGAATAATAGAGGATTGGTACTTATTAAAACGAAAGTTTATATTCTTTTTGGTACATTTAACGATCGAATGAATCCTGCAATTGCTATTGAAGCTGTGGAAAAATTAGGTAAATATAAATGCCCAAAAATTTATCATTCATGAATTATTTTCTTCTAGGTGAATATTTCAAAGCAAAAGAACAATAAAAATTGTTCAGTTCTTTTTTTGTATTTTATTCTCTTTTAATAAAATATTTAAATAAAATTCAAAAAAAAAACAAATATATATTCATGTGGGTGTATAAAACAATTGATGCCATGATGATAATATAATGTTTGGAAAGAGAAGTACCAGTCCTAAAACTATTATTTCGTTCTTGTCGACTTTCGCATGACGCCATCTATTTCATTTACAAATTGATTGAATAGTAATAATCTCTTTCTTTGTGGAAAAGGTCAAATATTAAATAAATAAATCTATTCAAAGTACTCTCAAAAGGCTACATATGTTAGAAAAAGAGCATCCCGTATCAGGCTATTGTGCTACTTCATGGGAACTTATTCATCATTTATTTCAACAAAACTTTATTGATCATCTTGACATTGGTGCTACACTCTGCATTTATTATCAAGGACAATGCGTTGTTAACTTAGCTGGTGGATGGTTTGATTTAGAGGATCGTACCAAACAATATACTCATGACACATTGCAATGTGTTTATTCTACAGGAAAAGGTATTATGGCTACAGCTTTAGCCATATGTATTGAACGAGGATTGTTGGATTACGAAGAACGAGTAGCAACATATTGGCCAGAATTTGGACAAAATGGAAAGCAGAATGTAAAAGTCAAAGATTTACTGTCACATCGAGCTGGTCTAGCGGTAATAAATGATGATGATGGCATTTTGAATGCTGAAGATATTCTTACCGGTAAGTTTACTAGCATATAATGTAATCGAATGTTGTAGAAATCTAATATCAAAACAAAAGAAAAATATCACCGCAATAAAAAATGGCACTATTTCACACTGGCTAATATTCGATTATATGCTTTTTCACTTGTTTTAATCGTAATGAAAACTAAAATCATCTAATATATTCGTCAACTTTTTTATATGAACGTATTATAACAACTTGAAAATTGAAGAAACAAAATCCTATGTAGTCTAATGATGTGTGTATCACGATGCGTGTAGAGAGAGAATGCAAACTGCTACTCTGCATACTTTAACATTTGTTTTAGATCCAACGAAAATCATTGATCTTCTAGTCAAGCAAAAGCCAAATTGGGACCTTGATGTCGATGGTCATGGCTATCATGCTTTGACTTTTGGTTATCTAACAAACGAATTAATTCGTCGAATTGATATTGTTAAACATCGATCAATGGGACAGTTTATTCAGGAAGAAATTGTTCAAAGGTTAGAAGATTGTGAATATTATGTTGGCACTTGTTTACCTGAACAATATTTAGCTCGAATATCACCATCCATATTACCACGAGAAACAAATTCTTCTGAAAATCAGTCAGAATCAAGGTATCGTACAATCTTTGAAAAAAACGTCAACAAATACTCTGAAGAAACTATGTTGTAAACGGATATATTAACCGAACTATTTATGAGTGCTATTTCTTATAATGATGTTATCGTTAAATATTCGTTAAATGTATTTGAGAAAAATCATTGTTTTCAAATAGGGGCTATAAGAAGTAGAATAAATCCATTCACTTTCAAATTCTAAAATTGCTTTGTAACAGAACTCCCACCTTCATTTTCATAAACCATTTTTTAGTTAAATAATGTCGTTCTTTCTTTGCACTAGTTCACTACAAACTCGAGCATTCACATTCAATAGTCTTGCACTATCGTTACCAATCGATGGCAACGACAAGCGTTTATCAATCATAAATGGTTTTACAAATGCCCGATCATTAGCACAAATTTATGCTTCCTTATTATTCACTAAAAATCTCGTCAATTCGACGACTCTAGCAAAAGCAATATTGAACAATACACCTGAAAATGAATGTGATCAAATTCTTGATTTTATACCAACAAAGTTTAGTCAAGGTGGTTATATGTTAGATGCAACAGTAGTGAAACAATTTGGAAAAGTCTTTGGACATTGGGGTAAAACAACTTGTCCATATATTTCATCGTATTATTAGTACCATTTTTCTAACATAGGTATAGGTGGAAGTATTGCATTTGCCTGTCCTGACAAGCAATTAACGTTTGCCTATGTACCAAATAAATTGAATTTTGATATGAGTAAAACACAACTACGTGTCCAACGAATTTTAGATGCTGTTCAGACTTTGATTGATTAAAAAATGATCGCACAAAAGAATGAATATATTACTCGTTTTTTTTTGCACATGATTTTTTTCCTTCGTTCTTATTCTTTTCTTTTTAAATTTTTCCGTTTCAATAGATCTACATTTGAATGATTTTTTTCAATCGGAAAAGAATAATCAGCTGTTGCAATATCTTTCGATCGATGTTCTTCTTTTAAAAACATTTTTTGTAGAAAAATTCTGTTCAATTCTTATTTATTGATTTAACTATATCATTTGAAAAAGCGTCTCATCTATATTGATCAAAAATCTAATTGTTGGACCCGAACAAAATCTTACAGTGATAAAACAATTGCAGAACTATAGAATCGGAGTATAGAAAAGATAAAAAGTCGATAAACATAAATACAAATATTCTTGCTTTAAGTTCATTTCTCGTCTGAGAAAATATTATGTTTTACTCAATTATTCTTTGCCGTCAATTATTAAGCGAAAGTCAATCAGTGAAGAAATCTTTCAGAAAAACAATCTTAATGTACAAGTTTTTTTTATTTTTCAACTAAATAGTAACAAAAAACATTATATTGATGACAAAATAGTGTAAATGACATCTATTATCTGTGTGTTATGTTTCAACCATCGATCTTCTTCGTTTCCCATCCTATGTTATTAGTTGCTAATTGATTTCCAAATGAATCACGTTTTACTTCGACGACCAGTACATAACGAGTGTATCTAATATTAATCATCTGAGCTATAATAAACTCCATATTTCCACCAAATTGTTCGTCGGAGTGGGTGTGGATGTTGTTCTTCACTCTCTAATGAATGTACTTGTTTAGTTGTCCGTAAATTATACCCAGGACGACCATTCTAACCATCAGAAACAGCGCCTTGAATGGGCGTCGTTTTCTGTAATCCCAGATTACGGCGACACAAAAGACTGGTTTTTGTCGTTTCATACCGTTTTTGACTTGGGTGACCATGCGGATTTAATTCTTTGTTGGAAATAATACTTATTATTTTTTCTTCATAATCAGATACATAAACTGTGCCAATGTGGTTATCATCTCCGTTCGAATTAATATCCAGAAATAAAATATCTTGAATATTTTCATGATTATATTCGGTAGATTTCAGTTGTTCTGTATTATTTGTTAACCACATATTGAACAATGTTTGGTTCAATCCGTACTCTTGAACATTGACTAAGAAAAAAAACAAAAATTTATATAATATAAAGAATCGAATTGTTAATAT
>CAJNOI010000040.1:426108-506207 GCA_905250115.1 Adineta steineri
TCTGTAGAATATTTACATAAGAAAAAAAAAGTATTTCTTATCAATTAATAAATATTTTTGAAAAAAATAATATTCATTTTTCTCTCTGGGTTTTTGATTTCTTCAAGTGAACAAATTATATCGTGGGTGTTTATATCTAGAAAAAATTTTTAAACGTCAATATGAAAGGTATTTTTTTAATGAGAAAAATTTCTTCTCTTACTCGATGACTTAAAAAAATGCTTCATGGTTCGATAGACATAATTACTTCATCTTTAATCAGTATGAAACTTTTTGCGTTGCTTTATATATTTCTTTTTTCATAAACTAAATATATTTTATTCACATCATTATCTATTTATTTTATTTTATTAGTTAATTTTCTCATTCAATTGTGTTATTAAAATATAATTTTATACTTGTTTACTATTATATTTCTGTATTTTTTTCTAATATTTGTATGAAATATTATACATATAGATCGAGATAATAAGGTAAATATTAAACAATAACTAATGTTTATATTAATAAAGAATTTGTACTTTTATGAAGTTTTCTCTTCGTCAACAATTATAAGGAGAGAAAATTAAAAGTAAAAACTACTAGAATAACTAGAAGATAGAGATGATTAATTAAAATATTAGTTTCATAATTATAAAATGAGAAAAATATATAATAAGTTGTGTCGATTTAGTTTGATTTAAATGGCCAATCTTTATGAAATTATATTTTTGTTATAGATTAAAATGACTTCTATGGATATTGAGATGTTTACATTAGAACATCGAAATGATGAAATATCTTCTGATATCAATTCAAGAAGAACTTCTAACCCAATTCAGAATCAACAGTCTGTCGAAACTATTGTCGAAGATCTTAACGAGACCGTTACAGTTCCATCGAATGAGTATGTATGATTTATTTCATTTTCATATATAATTAACATTTATCATCATTAGATCGGAGCACTTTCTGCATAAGCCGAATTCAAAGAAAATGGTCTTCATGTTTGTTTTGTTCACATGTATATCGATGATAATTGGCATTCTTATAGTTAATTTTTCATCGCCAAAACCATTAGGTATAGTATACATCTCTCATGCTCATTTAGTCATATTCATTTACATTCTTGTCACGGAAAAAAAATTTCGTTATAGTAATAAAATAGTTTTAAACTCTACTACTAAAATTATTTCAATATATTTGAAGTCAACAAAGTTTATTATATTTACTTTAATTTCATATTATATTTTTTATATTATTTAGGTAAAACATGTGCATTTATTTTGAAATCGGAAGCGCCAAGTTTAATTGTTAGTGATTCTCACCCGCATTCTATTGCTGTTGCTGATTTTAATAATGATCATCTTCCTGATATTGTTGTTCCTAATTCTGGCACAAGTACTTTGGGAATATTTCTTCGACAAGACAATACTACATTTAGAGATCAAATCACATATTCAACTGGTTCCAATTCACTTCCATATGCTGTCTGTGTTGGTGATTTCAATTATGATCAACAAATAGATATAGCTGTAGCTAATTATGGTGCCAATAATATCGGTATTTTTCTTGCAAAAGGTAATGGTACTTTTATGACACAAATTACTTTTTCTACTGGCTCATCTCGACCATTATGGATTGCTGTTGGTGATATGAACAATGACAAACAACTTGATATAGTCATTGCAAATTATGGTACTAATGATATAGGCATTCTTTTTGGAGATGGTACTGGAAATTTTGGAAAACAAAACACATTTTCAACTGGTTATGATTCTGTTCCATATTCACTTGTCGTTTCTGATCTTAACAATGATGGCAACCTTGATATTATTGTTGCAAATCATGGCACTGACAATGTTGGTATATTTGTTGGACAGGGAAATGGTACATTCGAAGCGCAAGTCATAATTAGTACTGGATATAAATCTCAACCTTATTCAGTTGCTGTTGATGATTTAAATAATGATACTTATATGGATATCGTAGTTGCTTGTTCTGGTTTCAATACAATTGGTGTCCTTTTAGGCTTTGGAAATGGAAGTTTCACAATACCATACAAATATTCCACTAATAATAATTCATTGCCATTGTCACTAGTAATTGGTGATTTTGATAATGATACTCAACTTGATATTGCTGTAGCAAACTATGACAATAAAAGTGTGGGTATATTTTTTGGATATGGAAATGGATATTTTACAGATCAAATGACATTCTTCAGTGTTACTTACAATTTTAATCCATATTCTATTGCTGCTGGTGATTTCAATGGTGACAATCGATTAGATATTGCTGTCGTTAATTACGATTACAACTATGTTGATATTGTTCTTACATATCGAAATTATACTTTCTTAAATCAAAATACCTATTCAACAGGCAATCAAAGTGGTCCGAATTCAGTCGCTTTTGCTGACTTTAATAATGATAAGCAACTGGATATTGTCGTCGCCAATTCTGGAACAAATAATATTGGTATATTTCTGGGTTATGGTAATGGTACTTTCTCAAGTCAAACAACCTATTCAACTGGAGATAATTCTCAACCATTTTCAGTCACTATTGGTGATTTTAATAATGATCAGCAACTAGATATTGTCGTTGCCAATTCTGGAACAAATAATATTGGTATATTTTTTGGTTATTTTAATGGTACTTTCTCAAGTCAAACTACCTATTCGACTGGCAATGGGTCTATGCCGTATGATGTTGCTACTGGTGATTTTAATAATGATGGACAACTGGACATTGCCGTTGCCAACTATTATGGTTGCAATATAGGTATATTTCTGGGATATAGTAATGGTACTTTTTCCAGCCAACAGACCTATCCCACTGGGAACTCATCTGGACCTCAATCTATTGCTATTGGTGATTTTAACAATGACAGTCGATTAGATATAGCTGTCACTAATTATAAGGGTTACAATGTGGGAGTCTTTCTTGGATATGGCAATGGTGCTTTTGCAGATCAAATCTCCTATTTCGTTCCACTTGGCACTACTCCATCTGATATTGCTATCGGTGATGTGAATAATGATAATCATCGAGATATAATCATTACTGTCGATTACAGTTATAATATTCTTATTTTCTTGGGATACGGTAATGGAACATTTGTCCAAGGAAATACATATTCTACTGGTAGTGGTTCTCACCCATTTTCAATTACTGTTGGTGACTTGAACAACGACAATCAACTAGACATCGTCGTATCTAATTGTGTCACTAACAATGTCGTAGTATTTATTGGAGAAGGTGATGGAACGTTTTCTAATCAAAGAACTTATTCAACTGGTAACAATTCTTGTCCAACTTGGGTCGTTCTTAGTGACATCAATAATGATAACATTCTTGATATTGTCGTTGCCGATAAGGGTACGAATATGATAGGTATTTTTCTTGGATCTACTTATATGAATGGTATACTTGAAGATACATATTCAACTGGATCTTCTCCACATCCACATGGTTTAGCTCTTGGTGATTTCAATCATGATGGTCAATTAGATATTGCCATAGCAAATTATGGTTTAAATAATGTAGGAGTACTTTTAGGACATACAAATGGAACTTTTCCGTTGCAAACAGTATTTTCTACCGGTGACTTATCTTTTCCAACTTCAGTTGCTGTTGTTGATCTAAATAATGATAATGAACTAGATATTATTGTAGCTAATTCTGCAACTGAAAATGTCGGCATTCTTTATGGATATGGAAATGGTAGTTTCACAAATTTAAATATGTATTCAACTGGAGTTGGTTCTATTCCTCAAGCAGTAACCATTGGTGATTTCAACAATGATAAGAAACTTGATATTGCTATTGTTGACTCTGGCACTAATAGAGTATTAACACTTCTCAAATACGATACTGGTAGTTTTCGATTTCAATCAACATTTTCCACAGGTACGGATTCTGCTCCGAGCGCAGTAGCTGTTGCTGATTTAAACAACGATGGTTGGTTAGATTTCGTGTCAGCCAATTCAGATAATGTGGGTATTTTTCTGGGACTAAGCAATGATATCTTTTCTAATCAAACAACATACTCGACTGGGATTAAATCGTTGACAATTGCAGTTACTATTGCCGATTTGAACAACGACAGTTATTTGGATATAGTTGTCTCCAATCTACATACTGACAATGTGGGTATTTTTCTTGGATATGGTAATGGTACATTCACAAATCAAACGACCTTTGATACTGGGTATCATTCCGGTCCAATCGCAGTCGTCGTTGCAGATTTTAACAATGATAGCCGATTAGATATTGCCGTCGCTCTTCAATTCTCTGGTGGAATGGGTGTTTTTTTAGGACACGGCAATGGTACTTTTTCTTCTGTTGTCATCTACTTAATTGACAGTAATGCTGGTTCATCATCAATCGCTACTGGTGACTTGAACAACGACAATCGATTAGATATTGTCGTGTCCAATTATCTTCGTGGCAGTATAAGTATTTCTTATGGAGATGGTGATGGTAATTTTTTCAACCTGACTAGTTATACAACTGGCAGTGGTTCAGGACCATCAATGATCGTCGTCAGAGATTTGAATAACGATGCTATATTAGATATTGCAGTTGCCAATTTCGGTACAGACAATATCGGCGTGTTTTTTGGAAATATGAACCATAGTTTCCATGATCAAATCACTTTTTCAACTGGTCATGGCTCTGCTCCAAATGCATTAGTCGTTGAGGATTTTAATGATGACAACCAACTGGATATCGCCTTTGTCAATTTCGGTACTAATTATTTAGGTGTTCTTCTTGGATGCATTAATGGTACGTTTTTTGATCCATTGACCTATTCAACTGGTGAGAATTCTCAGCCAATTTTTCTCGCTGTTGGTGATTTTAACAATGACAAACGTCTCGATATTGTCGTCTCCAATTTTGGTACGGATAATATAGGTATGTTTTTTGGATATGTTAATGAAGGTTTTCTAAATGCACCAGCTTATTCGACTGGATCTTATTCTCAAGTAACTTCCATAGCTGTTGGAGATTTCAACAACGACACTCGATTAGATGTTATCATCACCAATAATGCTACAAGCAATGTTAAAGTTATATTTGGATCAGGCTATGGTACTTTTCTCTATGATATAACATATTCAACTGGTAATGATTCTCAACCATGTTCAGTTAGTGTTGCTGATTTAAATAATGATAATCGATTAGATTTTGTCATTGCAAATTCTGGTATTAATACCATTAGTATTTTTCTTAGCAATGGTACTGGTACATTTTCAAATCAAATTACCTATTCTACTGGTGTTGATTCTCAACCATATTCAGTTGTTATTCTTGATTTTAATAACGATACTCGATTAGATATTGCTGTTGCTAGTTATGGGACTAGTTATATCGGTGTATATTTTGGTTATGGTAATGGGAGTTTCATGAATCAACAAATCTTCTCTAGCGGCTTTAATTCACATCCATTTGCACTTGCTGTTGGTGATATAGACAATAATAATTTAACTGATATTATTGCAACTAATAATGGATATGGTAATACCGATATTCTTATGAAAACTTGCTAATATGACATTTTTCATTTAAACTTTCATTTATGTCTTTACTTGTTTTAACTAACTATCGCATGTCTTTTCAATAGTTCTTACTAACGTTCTTTCTGTTCTTAATGGAGATTGAATTTTTTTGCACTTTATTTTTTTTATATAAACATCTATAACCTTAATTTATTAAATTCTTTTGTTTACTTAGAATTGTTTACTATGATCAAAGAGATTGAACATTTAAGAATAATAGAGATTTTCTACAACATGTAGAACCTTACAAATATCATATTTTGAAACTAAAAGAAATCAATCGATTAGTTATTAATGAGATACTTTCATTTGTATGAGATTCAATGTGTTCATAATATAATTGTAGTAATGACAGATTCTTACATGCAATCAACATTTCTGCATTCATTTTTTTGAAAAATATATTTTATTCATTTCAAAATAATTATGTTAAATGGAAAATAATAACAATTAACAAGTATCAGATATATCTTTGATCATTTAAGAAGTATTGCAATAAAATGTATATTATTCATATTTTGTATAGGTTAGCAATTCTTTATTCAACATAACTAGGTAATCGAATTAGAAAACACGAATAAAAATAAAATATTCACATATATATTAGCTGAAAACAATTAATTTAGATATTTCTTTCTAAGATCGTTTTTAAGCTTAACTTGAAAAACAAGAATACTTTTAATGTATGACATAATGATATTGAATTTTGTAAATAATTATTAGACACTTGTGTTGACATTTTAATTGAATACAAAAGATGTAAAGTTCGATTTTTACAAGATAATTTTAAATAGAAGAGAAACTGAATGTAATTTAAATTATTACAGTCTTAGAAGTAAAATAAAACAAGAAAAAAAAGGATAATATATCTTTTTGTGGCATACAGGTAAAATCATGAACATTCGTATAATGAAGGACTGTTATCCTTTTATCCAAGTATAATTCTCTTATCGTGCTATTCTTTGTGTAAACGTAGTGAAAATAAATATTTTATAGATGATATGATTATTTCGAAATCGATGTATTGAAAATCACATTTATTTTCTTTTGAGAAAAGCATGAATGTGAATTATTGTTTCTACAATTTCCATTTCCATTTGTACAATAGGAAAGACATGTTACATATAAGATTGAAATAAGTAATTCTCTCTCTTCGTCATCAATGAGGATGAATAAACAAGTACAATAATTGAAATATTTCGTTTAAATAATGTATAGAAAATGATAAGAGAATTTAAAATCTAGAAATAAATTATATCAGAAAACAACTTACAAGCAAAGGCATATTTCGAATATGAAGATATTGACTAAGCCATTATAGTTTATAGATGAACAAATAATTAATCAGCTGTTTGTGACGATAAAAAATAGGGTTATTATATTGCAATCGAATGTTATTGAAATAAAAGTAACTTTTATCATATGTTGAAATCAATCTCTATAATTAGCTTCTATTGTTTTTTTCATAGGAATTATTTCATTAAATGAGTTTATATCATTCGTAATATTATTGAAAAAGGAAAAAGCTATTGAAATTAGTATAGGAATACAAATATAAGAAACAGTATGTTTGTGTTGACTATAGAGTAAAAATGGCATACTAGCACAAATAGCTGTCTTTCATTTTTTGAGTATTACGTTCATGTAAAATAATAGTAATCGTAACAATATATGAATAGATAAGTAAATACCATCAGTAGACCACTAGCAATTAAATATAGAAGTAATAAAGCTCTAATGAATACGAATGTTACTAGTGAAATACTAAGAGCTATATAATCTATAATACATGATAATGTTTTCTCTTTTCGGATTTAACTTCAATTTACGCATTATGATCAGTTTGCCAATAAAATTATTTGCAGAAGCAATATATTGATTAAATATAGATCATAATAATTATTATTGAAAGTTCCTTATATGGTTGGAGAATAAGGATAGTTGAAACACTTAAAGAATGCAAGTCTCATCTTCTAACACATATTTTAGTTTAAGTTAATTCATAGGAACTAAGCTGATACCGACAGGAATACAGCTATTATATATTACGAACAGGAAAGTACGATGAAGCCTGAAGTTATTATTCAATCATATTTTGTAATATAGAACGTGTTTGTTTCGATTCAAAGATATTATTAAATTGAATAAATGCAAAATTTCTTGTCATTTTTTCGTGTAATGTGTGAATCAAGTTTATTTTGAAATATTAGCTGAACATATTTGGTAGCTACAACTATGGTCTCTTTGAACGATGAATATGTATCTACATTCTTTTCTTCTCTTCCTTCTTCATTAACCATGTGGATTTATATCTATTTTTTTTATTTTCTTCGATTATCGATATCGAATCTATTTCTCATTTCCAAACATATATAGTAGTTAGCTATTCTCTAGTTCAAATATATCATACGACATGGATATATTTAATCTAGGCAATGATCCATTTGAATTTATTGAAAGTGAAGGTCAATTTCTTCCTCCTGAAACAACAGATAATTATAATTTAGATGATGAATTAAACGATATTCTAACAGCTAAACCATCAAATATTTCACAAATTCAATCATCACCATTACGTCCAATTGATTTACCATCACATAGAAAACATTATGGTCTTCTTACATTTTATCGATATCGTATTCCAATACTTTTTCGGTTTGTAATAGAAAAGCAGTTGCAAACTGAAAATTATTTTTCTTATTTTTAAGTTTATCAAATAATCATTATGTTCCATATATTCGCTTTTGCTATGCATTGAATGTACTTGATCAACATCAATCAAATCGTATGAGTCCAATATTAGATATGGTTAAAAATTTACCTATACTTGATATGACATCAATTGAGATAGTTTATTATCATCGAATTATTAATTGTTTATCATCAACAATTGATATAATACCCGAAAATCATTTAGAATGGTCAAATAAATTATTAAGTGTAGCTTTATTGGATTGTCTTCTTGGTATTCTTGATTGTTCTACATCTTTTTTTCAAACAAGTAATTGGAATTCAGAAAAATGGGAACAAATTCTCGAAACAATGAGACAAGAAGTAAAATCAAGATGGACTATTGAAGAAAAATTGGTGTTAAATCAAATAGAGAAGTATATATTTCATAGGATTTAGAAAACTAATAGTTTATTTTTAAGAGATTATTATTGTATATATATCATAGATGATAAAATTTTCACTTGTTTTATTTGAATTTTTAGACAAAGTCGACAATCAAATAATGATACCGATTCACTATGTGTCTCCTCAACTAATATTGCTCAACGACGATTATTTTTCGAAAAACGTGTACGTTTTCTTACTTTATAAATTTAAAACTGATGAAATAATATTTTTTCTTCTAGCTTGATCTATCGATTGTTGAAGATTCAGGTGGTTTTGTTCAAATAGATTCATATATATTTCCATATGTTAAATGTTCGAAAGATAATAAAATTTATATAAATGTAAATGATATCCATAGTCGTTATCATCAATATTTACTTTTACCATCATCATATATTCATCGTTTCTCTTCCGATTCACTTATCGCTCATGCTTATAATATTATAAGTGAGCAAGCACGAGAAAATTTCTTTTGGAATTCTATACATGGTACTGTTTACATGTCAAAACGATTACCAAATCCAAAAAATCAAGATTTTGAATTAAAATTTCTTTCATTAGATATTTTTCTTCGAACTAAAGGAATGTGTTTTGTACAATTATTTGAAAAATCTTCACTGGAATATTTAACAACAAATTATAAGAATCAATTTGGTCGACAATTTGTTATAGGTGATAGTACACGACAAGGTGGATTAATTAATAATGAAATACCATATCTTCGTACTGGTAAACAAGAAACTCTTTGTCAAACATGGATACCAATTGAAACAAAATCTGAACGTGTAATGACACATGATGAACGATTATTTATTAATTGTATGCTTTTATATCATGATCATTGGAATATGGTTTTAAATAAAAAACAACGATGGTATTTAGAAGAAATTGATATGGATGTACAAAGTTCTATTATGAGTCTATTTGATCAAGAATATTATGAAAGACAACAAAGAAAATTGTTTATTCATTGTTAAATATATATATTTGTTAATTGCTTTTGAAATAAAACATAACGTTTAATTTTTTTGAAGGAAAATTTTAAAAAAGATCTTATCATTTATTTTCGATATTTTACGAAATCCAGAAAAGATCGAAGACACATTCTATTAAACATAAGCAAATATATATATGACCCAATAGATATATTGAATATTTTATTTGTAGAACAAATTCTACTCCAAAATCTATTTTATATAATAAAAAAAAAAGAAAATTATTTGTTGTGCATATGTTGTTGCCATATTCAATTAAAAAGCCATTAGATGATTATGGATGTTTATTTCCATTAGCTGTAAAAGTGGATAAGACATTTTTAACTGATGATACAAAATTGCAAATGACTGTCTTACATCCGTTTTGATCTTTGTTTCCTTGACCTTGTGGACGTTGTGATGAACTACCATGTTGTTGTGGACCACCATGTTGTGATGGAGATGATGGTCGTTTATTATCATGATCCTTTGATGGACCAGAATGATGTTTCACTTTAATAGATAATAAATTTATTTTTATAAATTTTTTAAAATTGTTTTTTACTTGGCTGATGAGGACGTTTTTTTGAATGATGACGATTTTTTTTTCCAAAACAAATACATCTTGTTTTCTTTCCTTTTTTTCCATGTTTACCATTATGTTTGTCATTTTCTTCTGATGATGATGAATCGTGCTTATCTTTTCCTTTTCCTTTTTCTTGTTTACCTTTTCCTTTTTGTTGTCGAAGGTGACGATCAGTGATTGACCAAATATCATCTTCATCAATTAATTCATCGTCATCATCATCATCTTCTTCTTCTTCATTTAAAAGTCCTTTTTCAATAGCAATATCTTCTTGTTTGTCATTTTCAGTTTCAATAGCTAATAAATTGTTTTCATCAGCATTTTCATTTGCGGGAAATCCCGATATTGAAAGACTTGCAATAGCAAAAAATATGAACCAACAATACCAACGCATCTTTTGATATCAAAAACTAAATTATTAAACTGAAATAAAAATTCTACAAATAATATTCTACTTACATATTGTTATTTAGTACACGTATCGTTTAATAAACTATCTATTGAATTCAATCGACTTATATATGTTGTGATATGCACCTGTTCGATATATCCTTAATAAAGTTCACAAAACAAAAACAAGGTAGTTGATATTTTACAAAGAGTAACTCTTTTCATTGTTTTAGGTTTAAAGATTGGTTGTACTTTTATCTTAGTAAATATCAATAGATCAAAACGTTTTTGTGTCAAAGATGTACACCTAGTTTTTGCACTTTTCTTCTTTTTTTTTTTTTTGAAAAACAAACTATAGCATATAAGTGTAAATATCAATAAAACAATAAAATATAGCACACAATAAAACTGTTCGTAAAGATTCTAGTTAATATATATATATATATCACAACTAATAACTACATGTTATTGTTTAAATTGTCTGTTTTGTCCGATAAAGCAATAAAATATAATTGATCTGGTCGTTCTAATCGAACAACAAGCCATTTTTGATTATTATTATTCATTAGAACAGCATTTTTAATACGTTTATTTATAATAGAATCTGTTTTTAATTTAATAGAACCATTTGAATCAAGTAAAAATAATGAATGACAATTACTGTCAATAATAAGAAATTGTTCTGGACCAAAATTTGATAATAAACATGAAGAATATTTATCTAAATTATCTATATTAATACCTCGTCGTAGAACTTGTAAATGATAATCAAGTAAATCAACTCTCCACTCAGATGTTTTTGTTGATTCAACTGTCCATACAACATAATTTGATGTCATTCGTATTGTTCTTATACGTTGATCATTACGTTCAAATAAATCATGATTTGACCAACGTTGTATATGTTGCCAAGATTTTGTACCAACTATTGAATTCCATCTTTCAATATAACTACCTAATTTAAATAATATAAATACATCGGATTTTGTATCTGTTGATGCTATTGTCCATAAACGATTTCCTGATATAGGTCTTATTGAATCAATATGTAATGGTATTGAATTATTTTCATTGGACCATGTAAATAAACCACGATTTGTTATAATACAATATAAATCTAAATAATATGAATATGTTAAATCACATGGATCACCATATTCATTTGTATCCCATATAGATGAATTTATATATGATGTATTATTATATAAAATTAATTTTGTTTTTATATCATCATAAATTAATACATAACGATCCGATGTACAAAGTAATATATTATTACTTGTTAAATCAAATGATTGAGAATTTTGATGATTTAATTCTATATCATCATATGTATGATCAATAGTATGTTGTCGAGATGTAACTATTGCTAATTCGTCAAATGATGGTAGTGTACCAAATACAATATCAATATGATTTTGTCCATCAGATAATAAATTATCTATTTCTTTAAGTTTATGTAAATAAATACGATTTAAATGTTTTTCAATGGTTCGTTTCCATACTGTTAATTTATCATAAGCGGATAATAAATCAGAATTATCATTTTGTAAATCAACATGTTCTAATGATGATAAAGATTTAACTGCTGGTGTTGCTGTTTCATGCAAACTTATAGAAATACTTCTTCGACGACCTTTTGGTCCATTAAAACGTATATTTTGTTCAGGAGTAAATGCTCGTGACGTACTAGACGTATCAGTCATTTGTGATCTAGAAAAAACAATATTACTGTGATAGATATGTTTCTATTTTATATACTAATAGTTGACATTTGTGAATATTAATGACATAGAGCTTACTTTATAAAACGGTCATCAATGATTCATTTTTTACTATAGTCAAAATAATTACATACACATAAAGATTACCTAAATTTAGCAGAACGATGTGATATCAAATTATTGATATATCGATAAAAATCTATTTTAAGACGAAAAATGCTGATGCAAAATATTTCATCAGACGATATTCATTGGTTTTCGATTATACCATTATCTAATCTTTATATATACATATGATTTATCCTCTTTATCTTTGTTATTCGTAATGGATATTCACCAATCAATAAACAAAACGATATTGTTCGTTCTTTCGTTTGTATTCGATTGACAGAACGAAAAACTTCATAGTATAAAAAAGAGCAACACAATATACTATAATATCTTTTTTATACATAAAAAAAATAACTAAAATCAAAAATTTCGTTTAGCAAATTGTACATAAATTTCGTCCTTTGGTGCTGTTACTAAACCATGTACAGGTATTACTGGACTTGTTTGATCAACTAAAGTTACTTGAAATGCTCGTATTATACCAGCTACAAATAAACTTGCTTCATATTGAGCAAAACGATAGCCAGGACATACACGTTTACCAGAAAATCCAAATGGTGAAAATGCTAATGTTGAAAAATTCTTTTTATTTTCTTGATTAAATCGATCAGGATTAAATTGAAATGGATTTGGCCAAATGTTTTCATCATGTAAAACAACACCAAGTGCTTGTATAATTGGTGTACCAGCTGGAATTGTATGTCCACATATAACAATTGGTTCATCAGTTGATACTCGAGCTGCCCATGGTGCCAATACAGAAAGACGTAATGATTCATTAATAATATTTGTTAAGTAAGAAATATGATCAATTTGTTCAAATGATGGAAATTCTGTATTATATGTTCGAATAAGTTCATTAAAAAGACGTTGTTGAATATCTTGATGTTTAGCTAAATAATAGAAAATCCATGTGAGAAGATTTCCTGTTGTATGAAAACCACCAACAAACATTGTAATAACTTCATCACAGATATGTTCTTCACTAAGAACATGTTCATCATCAGCTAATAAAAAATCAATAAAACATTTATCATCAACACCTGATCGTTGACGACGTTCAGTAATAATTTCTTTAACTTTTGTTAAAAAATAATTTCGAGCTTCTTTAAATTCAATTTCACGTTTAGAATCCATAGATTGACCTTGAATACGCATTTCCATTTCATGCCAACATGTATTGTAAGCTTGTTCAATTTGTTTTTCATCACCTAATAATAGTGTCGATCCAAAAGCAGTTAATGTAATAGATTGTATTGCCAATGATAACATTTCAGCTTGTAATGCTATAGGTTTTCCTTCATTTAATTGCCATAAAATCATTTTCTCACGTAGGACACGTTTAAATATATCAAAAAAATGTCCCCGAAGGGCCACAGGTGACAAAGCAGTATCATAATGATTTTTTCGACGATATCGTCCAATGTCACCATTAGCATATTGAATACTATTAGAACCAATCAATGGTTCAAATGCCGAAAAAAGTAGAACTGGTCGATCAAATAAACGACGTGTTTCATGAAAAGCTTCAGGTGATGCTAAACTAACTACAAGTTGTTTATTCCAATAAAATGAAGCAATTGGACCAAATTGTCTATGAAGTATAGTTAAATATTGATGTAAACTACCAGCTTGACCAATATCACCAAGATTGCCAAGTGCTGAATCAGATGATTTTACACCTGGTATTGTAAACTTTTTTTTTGAATTACGACGGTATTTCAACCATAAAACATTAAGAATGAATATAATTGAAACGAAGATGATTGCAAGTATCATTCGTAGAAACAGCTGACAAAAGTAAATGTCCTATATTTTTATTTCTTATCTTATCACAGATAGGCAATCAAAACTTCGATTTGTAACTATAATACACCAATCATAAAATAATATTTCGATTATTGAAAAAATTTGTGAAAATTGGAAGATTTTTCGTTCTTTTCTAATATAATTAAATCTATATAAAATTTAATATATAACTTATGTAAAACAATATTAAAATAGTTTCAATTGCTACGATCAAATTTATATTCGAACTTGTTCAACTTATTTGAAAAATCCAGGTAACTGTCCGTCTAGTTATTGTCCCCAAAAACGATATTTTGATTCTGAACTGGTTGATCTGTAATCCATTTATTATCAAAATATATATATGTTATTATATAGAAAATAAGCATAATAAATTCATTTTTCATTCAATAATAAACTTTTTAATTTCTTCTATGTAACTATCTCGTATAAATTTAATAAAATTACTATAATCATGTTTTGCATCGACAGTGGCACGACCTATCTTTATTCTGATTGGTTAATACAAACTGGTGATCCTGTAAAACAACAACACAAATATATATATATGCATGTATATATATATATTTTTCTAGAAACTATGCAATTGATCATTATAAAATTAAATTACTACATTTTTCTTTCAGTCCGATGTTAAATCGAAATCAAACAACATTTGGTATTGTTACAATTGTTTCTACTATATTTATATTTATTTACAATCGAACATCTATAAATAATAAAAATCTTTCACATTATCAAACTCATAATGATTTACCTGAATATTCCAAAGAATTTAATGAACTTCGTCATGATATGAATGATTTAAAAAATAAAATCTATTATATTGAACAAACAATTACATCATCAAAATTTTCAAATACATTTATCTTATGGATACAAAATATATTTTCATATTTTACATTTTTATCATCTTCATTTATAATTTATACAGTTTTTCTTTATCTCTTTCATTTATGTGTATTTAATACATCAACAACACAGACTATTAAATTATTACATATTGTAAATATAATATCTTATTCAGTCATATCGATATTATATACATCATTGAAACAATTTCATTTAACAAATTTTGCATGGCTACTTTTTGTTTTCTTATTTGTTCGTCTTTGTATACGTTAGTTTTTTTATTTCAGATATAAAACGAAAAAACAAAATTTCATCATGAGTTGTCCAATGTTTATGTATGGTTTAACCGCTGGTTCTATAATTCCATTATCTATTGTTTATATAATGCGACCTGAAAGTTTAACGAATTTATTTGATTTTATATCATCTTCATTATTAATTGCATTTAATTGGTCCGAAGGTGTTGCTCAACGTTTTAATTTAAGTAATGATTTATTTTTTTCAACTCATAATAATATCAATACAATCTTACCAATAAAAATGTATAGTTGTTACACAATTGAATATTGGTATAATGCATTTTCTTGGATTATTTATATTTGTTTTATATTATCATTAATTATATTTATATTAAATCAACGTTTAAAAAATTCGAATGAAATGTTTTCGAATGATGATGATGATGATAATAATAATAATACTACTACGAGTAATGATCAAGAATATATTGGAATTGATTTTGTTTTTTATTATTTCTGTGTATTTATTCTTGCAATAATATCGATATTAATAAGAATGTTTATGGAATATTACCTATTAGGATATTTAAAACCATTTACTATTGTATATTTGTTGTGGTATATTGTTTCATTTGCTATTGTATGGTTATGGAATAGATAAAAATAATGGAGAAAGAGAGAAAGAGAGCGAGAGAAAAGAAGAGAAATTTCTTGTGAAATAGAAATTAAATTTATTTTTGTTTTAGACAAGATTATTTTATTTCTCTCTATGAATGAAACAAATTTAGCATCGATTGTTCTTGGTGTTATAGCCGGTTTTTATAGTACTATCTTTCTTCTTTGTCTATCTGATGTTGTATATTTAAGTAAAGAAATGACAAAAATGAAAGTTGAATTAACTGATATACGAAATATATATTCCAATCAAACAATATTTAATGGATCATTATTAATCAATACTTTAAATGATAGTAATTCATCATCATCAATCATATATTCTCATAGAAAACTTTCCGGTCAAATATGTTTATCATATAATGAACAACGACAAATACTTGATCATATTAATTTTATGTGTAACATGGCTATACTTATATTTGGTAGTTATTCAATATATATTTATGGTCTCGGTACACATCATGGTTTACCATATCGTTTAATTTTTTTTATTTTAAAAATTGTAACAGTAGTACTATCAATATGGTTGAATTTATATTTTAAACAAGGTTTACCGAGTGATATATTTCTTTATTTATGGATTGATGTTAATTGTATTGCATCTATATATCGTAGTATACGTCAAACAATATGAAATAAACGCAAAATTTACAACTTTTTGTTTTTTTTTGTATATAAAAAAATTGTCTTTTTTGTTTTTCGATTTTAGATATTTTTTTGGAAAAAAAATTAAAAATGCCTTCGACACTACTGAATCAATTAAGGATGATGTTTCGTACAACAACATCCAATCGTGAATTAGCATTAGCTAATAATTATACATATATTAATGAAGATAAAATTTCACGATCATTGATATGTCCAATATGTTTGGACCCATTGATAGATCCTCAAACACATGTTTCATGTGAAAATTCATTCTGTAATCGTTGCATAAGAAAATTAAGACAATGTCCATGTTGTCGAGCTTCAATTATGAATCCAAATGATTTAAAAATGACAAGTCATGTTATTAGAAATATTCTTGATGAACTAGAGGTAATAAATTATGTTGAATTCTTATTATAATTTATAACAAGAAACGATGTTTTTTTTACTCACAGAGATATTATTTATTCGATTTTGTCAAACTTAGTTTTATTAAAGTATTTCATAAAGCTTATCTTATACTTTCTTCTTAAAGATTATTGCGTTGTTTCTAAGACAGAATTTTTCAGTACTTAGTATCTATTTAGAAATTCAATCGAAAATGAATATAGTCATTGCAATTCTTCTTTAGTAAATGAACATTCTCTATATGTTCTGAAAACTTTAATTATACAATTAGCTTCAATGTAACTTCTTTTCTTTGATAATCAGATCTAAAATCTTGCTTAGTTAATTTTATTACTAATATATTCTTGATTTTGAATGTCAAATAGTATAAATATATCTTTTACTTTTAAGAACATAGTCATGAAAAAATAGCTATCATTTTCCATATATATATATAATTATATGTATTATTTAGGTTCAATGTAATGTATGTAAACAAATAATAAATCGAGGAAATTTTTCGATACATATTCGAAATAATTGCCTTGATCATTCTCCAATAAGCCCGGAAGAAGAAGAAAGTTTTCTCAATCTTTCAGCTTCATCATCAACTATAAATAGTCCAACAACAATTAAAAATTCTATTGATGAACAACAAATTGAAAAACATTTATCAAATTTATATCGCCGTATACATACATTAGAAAGTGAATTATTTGAATTAAAAAAAGCAATATATATTTGTTTATTTGTTTTATCGACCATTGCAACATTGATATTTTTTGGTACAATTTTTTCCTATGTAATATTATCGTTTTTATCCGTTGTATTTACTCAATGGGTACCATCATTAATCGATGTTTCAGTCAAATTTCTATTTGATTTTTCTCCATTAATAACATTATTTCGAGTAATATTTATTGCTCTGTATTTTTTTCTTATGTGTTATAAACGTCGACCATCGGATATCAATCTTTTAACAATAATTATTTGTTTAATTATTGTTCTATTTAATTTATTTATTCTTATTTTACATTTAATTATAAATCATTTTAATTTTTTATTTATTATATTTATTATAATTCTAATGGGAAAATATTTTCATGTACAAATACCAAATCAAGAACAAATAATTGCTTTTGTAAATAATTTCGTTATTCAACAACAACAACAGCATCAACACAATCGACGATCTCAGTGGTAGACCATCAAGAAGATAACATTCTTTCAGTCATTTGTCAGAATAATTCAACTGTATAATATGTTCTTTCTTTTTTTCTTTGATAAAATAAAGAATCTTTCCTGTTTTTGAAAAAGAGTTTATTTGAGTTTATTTTGAATATATTTCAGATACTATGCAAGTTATACGTCAAACACTCACGACAGTTATTGTATGTTGAATTACTCGCTAACATAAGAAAATATCTGAAAGAATTGTTGTTTTTTTTAGCAACGACCAGCTAGTCTTGTACGTGCTTCAACAATTGTACAACAGGTTCGATTCGATGGCAGTGATCCACGATCATCAACTTCATCAGAAAATCATAAAAGTAGGAATACTTCATTTTTATTGTGGATAAAACTATAACTTATTCATAGGTGGACAACAACATGGCAGTAATTTAAATAAAAGTAAAGGTGGTGATAAAAAACAAAAACCATCGACAACTGATGATACTGAACAACCTGGTAAATAAATATTTACAAAATATAATTACACACTTTTCTAATATATCTATATTAGGTACGACACGAAAAGATTGGAGTAAACCAGATCAAGTTGTTAATAATGATCCTCAATATGGAAAAGCTGGTAGTTCAACTGATGCCCGTAATCCTGATAAAGGAAAAAAATAAAAACTTTTTTGTTGTTCATATTTAATGCTAGTTATGTATTTTTTTTTCATTGAACAATTCCATTGCAATCTCTTCTCTCTTATAATATTTAAAATTTCTATGACTAAAATCTTTCTCTTTTCTTTTATTATAGATTAAAATGAATAACCTTCAAATTCTTCAAAATGCACAAGTAAATTTTATTTTTGAAAAATAATTTAAATGAATTCTTTTTTTCTTTTAAGCGTGTACTTCGGATTCAACATTCAAGTATTCCTATTGTTTTAACTCGTCTTCAATCGGACTCCGTAGTTAGAGGTAAATAATTTTCATATTTTGCTGATAATGACAAAATAAACTTTATTTAGATAGACCATGGGATAAAAGTACACGTGCAGTTGTTCATGAACTTCCTGATGTTGGTTCACCAGCAGGTTTGTTTTATTACAAAATATAAAAATGATTTTTAATCTTTTAATAATTAAAGAAATGAAAAGTCGACATTTACCGGGTGTTAATCCTCATTCACCTATGGCTAATGAACCACAGGTAAATTGGTATCATATCTATTTGTATTTTTTTAATAAGATTTTAGAGTAATAAAAATGCTGTTAAAGGCCGTCTTGCTGGTACTCATTTTGATTTAAGTACTCAAAATTGGGAACGTAATCAAAACAAAGATTTTCGTTCGTATGTATTTTAAAAATTAAAATAAAATAAAATCTATCTTTATTTTATTTAGACAAATGAGACAGTGGGATATTCAACAACAAGTTTTTAAAACATCACGTTTAATTAAACATCAAGAATATGGAACATTCGAATCAAATCGTGGAAATATTAGTGGACGTCCATCACCATCAAATTCAACACCAATATCTTTACATGAAACATCGAAAACAAGTTTGAAATTACTTTTTGTCACAACATTTTTATTTTCTATAATTATATTTCTAATATAGAATCGGATCATACTCAACAATCATTAAAATCTGCAAAACAAGCAGCAATTAAGCCGCCAGCATCGTCACACTAAACTAACATTTAAGAATGTTCCAATCGTAAACAATATATTATCAATTTTTCATACCATTACTCTTTTTTTTCTGTCATGCTCCCTTTTTATTCTCTTCTCTTTTCTGTATATTTACAGTGGTGACATCCATTAGAATAAGAAAAAAGAAATAGCAAGAGAAACACGAGTATTGCACCTGAATGACGAAATTTTGACACGTCACTATTTCTTACTATAAAGCTCATATGAGAATGAAAGTCTCAGTTACTTTTTTATTGCTGTTCATACAAAGTAAGTAAGCAAAACTTATATCGATAGTTATATAAATTCAGTCATAAAATTTTGTATTATTATTTGAATCATATTTATAATCAACTAATATCTTCATACGGATGCAAAATCTCAGCTTGTTTTTCTTTTTGACTCATCATTTTTAGCTTGAGAATTTAATAAAAGTTCGATAGTCGATTTAAATTTTAGTTCTAAAATCGAAAAATGACAAGTCCACTTTTTACCCATGAACAATGGCAAGCTATTCATGATCTATTTGAAACTCGTTTCGATCGTCCAGGTTCATCAAGTAATTTTTCACGTTCAATTAATGTAGCTAGTATCGCAATCGATAAATTTGATCGATATTTTGAAACATTATCTCCACAATTAATTGGCTCAGAAAAAGATGCATTATTTTCAATAAAAAATGATTTTACTGATGTACGTCATTCAACCTATCAAGCAGCAGGTAGCATGGAAATACGTTATAAAAAATTTAAATTACAACCAACTACATCACTTATTGAACATTTAAATACAAAAGTTGATGAACTTACATTTAAAAATTTAATCGAACAATCTCAATTATTACAAGCAAAATTAACAAAATTTCATTCAACATATTTTTGGTGTGAAATGAATAAATGGGGTATTATTTTATCAATTATTGGTAGTGCACTTATTATATTTGGTCGAGTTGTAGCAGTTTTAATACCGGAAACAAGTTGGAGTACATTTATTTATACTATTAGTGTGTTAATATTATTATCTGGTTTAACGGCATTGGGTTTAACTAAATTTTTAGAATATAGACGAGATCCTACAAGTACAATGCTTTATTTAGAAGAAATACATAAACAAATTGATAAACTTCGTTTTCAGTTTGATGATCTTAGAGCAATGATTGCAGATGACACACCACATGAAGTTATGCAACGAGAATTAGATGTTGTTCTTGAATCAATTAAAGAACTTAAATTATTATGTTTTCCATAATTTTTTTCTTCTATATTTTAAATAAATTCAAAAAAATAATTATTGAAATGAACAAAAATATTCTATATTTTAATTTAAATTTATTTCAAATGGTTAAACCGTAGAGTTATGTTTTGAATTAACTTATCTAATATCTATTTGAACATAATGATATTACTTGTTGCAGATTTATTCTATATCCTATTTAAAACAATGAATAGCTTTAATTCTAAAACAAATTTTATTAAAACAAAAACAAAAACAAAAATGTTTCTTTTATCAAATCTAATAAAAAGATTCTTATTCAAAATGAAATTATATTTTTAATAATGCCAAGATCCACGATAACATCCCCGTCCAGAATAACCATATCTATTAATAAGACTACCATCTTCTGTCCATGGTACAGTATAATTCATAGCTTCTCGTCGTATAAATAAATTATCACTTTGTCGCATTTGTCGGAGAAGAATTTTACATTCTTCTCGATCGACATTTAATTCATGAAAAACTAGATTTAGAAGAAATTTAAAAACAAATAATATTCGCTTTTTTTCTTTGATAAACCATTGAGCTAATTCAAGTTTTTCATTAGCATTTAATTCATCAATAAAAGAACAAGAATGACGAATAGTAATAAAATCTGATAATTCTATTAATATTCTTTCAAAATAATCTTTCGGTAAATTTTCTTCTAAATTTTTTAATATATCTTCAAGATCTTCTTTACTTTCAGCTATTCTAATTAATATTATTGCCAAATTATAAGCTAATGTTTTATCAAATTGAAGAACAATTGATGTTATTGAACGAAAAGTAATTTTTTTCTCCTTATTAAATGTTGTCATATGAGAATTAAGAATTGCTAAAACATGTTCAATACGATGATAAACTGGTAAATCATGTTGAGCATCATTTTCATTCAAATCAATTTCTTCTCGGCGCGACATGATTTTTTTGATAATATCAATAATAATATCAAATGAACATCTATTTAGAAAAATAAAAAAACTAATCTTATATTTATAAAACTATTTTTAATTTACGTTTTTTCTTGTTTATAAATTGAGATAATTTTTTCAAAAGCTTTTTCCCATAAAGTATTTCCCTCTATATCAAATTGAGCACATTCTTCTTGACCTTTTTCAATTAACTTATTTTTATCACAATATTCATAATCAATATTTGACCATGCCAATAAACGTGCTTCTAATGATGTTGGATGGCTCAATACTTTAAATTGAATTTTTTTAACAAATCTTTCAAAAGTTTCTTCCGATGAAATTTTTAGTTTTGATAATTGACAACGAGATTTTTCTAGAGGATTAATAAATAATTTTTGTACAACAGGAAGATATTCATCTTTTGCTGCTTCTTCAAGAATTTCCCAAATAATATTTTCATCTTCATCTGAACATGTTTTACCAAGAAAATGAAATAAACTTAAAATAAGACATACACGAACATCTTGATGTGGATGATTATTCCATATTGGTTTTATAATTAGTTTAACTAAATTTGTATTTGATACAAATTCAACTAATAAACGAAGAAGTTCTTTATTTGCTGTGGTACCTTAACAAAATCAAACATGAAATATAGACAAATAA
Source organism: Adineta steineri (assembly GCA_905250115.1). Classification (NCBI taxonomy): domain Eukaryota; kingdom Metazoa; phylum Rotifera; class Eurotatoria; order Adinetida; family Adinetidae; genus Adineta; species Adineta steineri. The sequence goes on from CAJNOI010000040.1 coordinate 448,882, forward strand.
TAAATTTAAACTCCTTTTTTTTCTTTACCAAGTTTTTGAAATTGTTCATTTTGTATAAAATCAAGGTACTTTTCTAGAAATATTTCATCCGGTATTCTTCGTGAAATACTTAATATAGCATCACTAATATATTTAGCATTTGATGCATTTAATTTTTTTAATAGTAAATCAAAATGTTGAAGTAATAGTTGCGGAGTTAAATCAAATGTAGATGGTAGACATATGATAATATCATCAAGTGGTTTAGCAGCAGCGCCACGATTACGATAAGTCTTCGTCACTGTTGAATTGCAAATTGATAATGCTGAATCTTGTTTTTGATTGAACCATTCAAGAGTTATATCGTATGTATGCGTTAGACGACGAAGAATACGAAATGATGCTAATTTCTCGTAATTACCAATTTCTTTATCCTAAAGAAAAAAATTCATATTTCTATACATTTTTGTAGAAAATGTTTTACTTGAAAATAATCATCTAGAATAATTTTTATAATATGTTCTTGCTGTTTTCCAGTTAGTAAATAAGAGAGACTCCACAAAGTATCATGATGTAAACCAGGTAATTTCAATTTTTTTGGTATAAGTTTTAAATTTAGTCCTTGTTTCAGTTGTGTTTTTAATATTTTTACAGCTGTTACACATTTATCATCTTGAATTAATTGATCTATGAATTGCCGATGTTGTTGTGAGCGAACAGCAATTTTTTGTACATCTGGGTTAAGAAAAAATAATTTATCCAGTTTATTAATTAAATAATTAACACGTTCAAATCGAGTTGCGCGATTTTTAATATAATATGAAACTAACGTTGACTTTAGACCAAATGGAAAGACTGATTGAAGTGTTGATGATGAAGGTAGAGTTTTAGTAAAAAATCTATTAATGAATATGTCGATTTGTGGTAAACGCCATGCTTTGTCTAAACATGTTCTTAATGATGTATTTAATTCAGTTAACATACATTTTGAAACTAGTTGTGGATATACGTCTGCGACAAGAATATCTGCAATTATATTACGAGTTTTAGGATATAATTCTGATATTGATGAACCATTAATTGTAAGACTATCTGGATACGAATAACATCTAAATCGAAAATAAATTTATAAAAAAAATATTATAGTTGTATCGCTTTCGAAATCTTTCGGAAACTTGTTAAGGATTAAATTAGTTTGTCATAATCATAACAGATATACAGATGAGATATAGGTTAGTATCAGTAGAAAACTGGAGACTAGGTACTCATTCATCGTAATCTTATCAGTTTTCAGAAGATAAGATTCATAGTAGCAGATATAATGACTACAAATCGATAAATATGACGAAAGCAATCTTTCTTAATAGATAAAACTTAGTTTTACTTTTTAAGAATTGATGTAGCGAATCCTAGAATTCGTTTTCTTCGTGTTTTATTTTGATAATGTTCAGCTCGTTGAAGTAATAATTGTCCATATTCCATAATTATTTCAAAAGTACTATCTGATCGATCTAAATGATTTAATGCCATATCAATAATACTTTCAATTGATTCAAAATTATTTGGTAAGATTTCTAATTGAAATATATCATTAGCTGATTTTAGTTTTCTTAAAAATTCTTCAATAATATAAAGGGCTTCGTTAGTCAGTCTTTTTTCAATCCATAGAAGAACTTTGTTAACAGATTCTGCATTTGTTGAAACGGCACATTTAAAAAATAATGGATAATTCTCATATCGTTGATTAACATCAGAACTTGTTTGTTTAAATAATGATAAAAACTCATCAAATACTTCTTGTGTCATTATTTGATGCCGAATGAATGATAAACGTTCTCCAGCTTCAACAATGCCTTTTTTCTCTAATTGTGATATTAAATGAACTGAAAGCGGAGTTGTTAATTCTGGATATGACTCCAATAATTTTAATATAGATTCATCTCCTTCTTTTTTTAATCGTTCTATAAATATATCTTTTCCAATAAATTTATTAATAACAATATCAATAAACCATTTTCGTTCTTTATTAATATTATTAAGATTAGATCTTGCTTTGTCATTATTAAACATACATTGAAGAATGCGACTTATATCACATGATGACCATTGACATTTATCATATAAAACAGAAAATAATTCAACATAACTTTTAATTGAAAATGAACGAGGAAGTGAAAATGATCCAAGTTCATGTTCATCATTAGACCAAATTGACTGATATTTAATTACACCTAAATAATAAATTAAACTAAAAAGGTCAAATAAATAAATAAATAAAAACCTGGTTGATTTGAAGCAACAATTGTAATTAGTTCAATCATTTCATTAGGTGCTTTTTTAAAAAAATACTGTTTTTTTGATTCAATTATAGATGGTAAAAATCGTTCATGTTTTTCTAACTGATTTAAATATTCAATTGTTAAAACAACTAATTCTTTCGGGTATTTTTTAGCAATAGCTTCAAATAATTTATCGTTATCTCGAAAATAAGTTGCAAGTTTTTTATGATTTGATTTTTTAGCTTTTAAATCATTTCTAATTAAATCAATAATAACACGAGGTTGATAACGAACTAATGCAGATGTACAACTAATTTGTTCAATACGTTTTAATGACCATCGTGATAATAGATCAAATACTTGATCTTTTGTACAAAATGGTAATAAATGTGCATCGATATTATATTGTGAATGATGATATGTTTCAGTTAAATGAGAAGCAAGATCATAAAAGAATGTTGAAGATTTCTTTAAATATTTATGCCGATGTAAATCTTGTAAAACTCGATATTTAAAACTAAATTATAGAAATAAAATGAATACCTATATTAAAAAGTTAAACTTACTATCGAGGCATATTTTTGTCATTAAGATTTTCGATAATAAAATCAAAAATTTCTTTTTCATCTTTTTCAAGTTGAATCCAGTTTTGTGCAGCAATTGTTCGTTGTTTTATTGGTAGTGAATCGATTTTAATGATTTCTAATAAATTCTTTTGATTTTTAGTTGATGTTGATAAAAATACAAACATTTGTAAATCATCATATGATGATGCTAATGATTGTCTTAAATAGTTTTCTATTTCATTTTTATCTTCTAATGATAAAACATATTTAAGACGATCGTGAAATGTTCCATGTTGTTTTAATAATTCATATTGGCTAATTGAAGACATTTATCAAAAGATAACAATCTACTAAGTTTATCTACGAATAAAAAGATTTTATGAAGAAGAATATTATTGTATGCAGACCACTCGTAGCTATATATAGTGTATCATCGATAAGGAAAAAACCAAGCATAACATGCGCTCTATAATAATTTTGTTGTTTATAGTAAAATATGATGAAAGAGAATAAGATAGATAATATGAAAGAATCGATTTTCGTTCTATTTTCGTAAATGGTTATGATATATAATACATTTTTCTTATTTATTGTGAAATTCGATTTATTAGTGTAGACATCTTGTCTTTCGAAAAACAATGTGATATAACGTATAATAAATATTTTATAATTATGGTGAAATTTTTGGTTAACACAATGATTATTCAGTGAGAAAAAGGATAAAACTGACAGAATACTATTTTAAAATAAATTACATAATTTTTGTTACTGTTATTTATTTATCATCGACTTTTTTTTTTCTTTTATTAATGTTTGTTGGATATTGATAATGGGGTTTAGACGTAAGCCGACTATCAAACAGTATATGGTGGGGAAAACATGTCACAGTTATGTCATATGAGTGTGGCTATGTGAGTGTTTACTAATGAAAGAGATACCCACATCTACACCAACACCCTTGAACATAGTGATATTACTCGTTTGGAGAATTATTCTATAGCTTATACAAAACATTAAAAGAGTGATGTTTTAGTTCTAAAACAAAGTTTATTAAAAAAAATAATCGAAAATGTTTCTTAGTCGGATCTAGAAACATGTTTTTTTCAAAATGGAATTGTTTTTACGATTCACGTAATGCATCATAACGTTCCTATCTTCAAAAACCATGTTTTTTGATAAGAGTACCATCTTCTGCCCATGGTACAGTATAATTCATGGCTTGTCGTCGTATACATAAATTGTCACTTTGTCGCATTTGTCGAAGAAGACTTTTACATTCTTCTCGATCAACATTCGATTCATGAAAAACTTGTTTTACAAGATCAAAAACAAATAATGTTCGATTTTTTTCTTTGATAAACCACTGACCTAATTCAAGTTTTTCATTAGCATTTAATTGTTTAATAAAAGGACAAGATTCCCAATTCATAATAACACTTGATAATTCTATTAAAGTGTTTTCAAAACAATTTTTAGAGAAATTTTGTTCCAGATTTATTAATATATCTTCAAGATCTTCTTTACTTTTAGCTATTCTAATTAATATTCTTGCCAAATCATAAGCTAATGTTTTATCAAATTGAAGAATAACTGGTGTTATTGACTGAAATTCAACTTTTTTCATCTTATCAAATGTTTTTACGTGAGAATCAAGGATTGTTAAAATACGTTGAATGCGATGGTAAACTGGTAAATCATGTTTATTATCATTTCCATTCCCATTCCCATTTTCATTCAAATCAATATCTTCTTGACGCGACATAATTTTCGTAATAATATCAATAATAACATCAAATGAACATCTATTCAGAAAAAGAAAAAAAATTATAAAACTATTTAAGACATGTCACTTACGTTTTTTCTTCTTTATAAATTAGAATCATTTTTTCAAAAGCTTGTTCCCATAAAGTATTTCCTTCTTTATTAAACTGAGCACATTCTTCTTCAGCTTTTTCATATAATTTCTTCATATCACAATGTTTATAGTCAATATTTGACTAAGCCCATAAGCGTGCTTCTAATGACGTTGGATGATCTAATACTTTAAATTGTGTTCCTTTAACAAATCTTTCAAAAATTTCTTTCAATGAAGTTTTTAGTTTTGATGATCGAGAACGAGATGTTCGTTGAGGAGAAGCAAATAAAGATTTTATTATAGGAGGATAATTGTCCATTGCAGCTTTTTCAAGAACTTTCCAAATAATGTTTATATTTTCTTTCGAACATGTTTTACCAATAAAATGAAATAAACTCAAAATAAGACATACGCGAACATCTTGATATAGATGATTATTTCATATCGGTTTTATAATTGATTTTATTAAGTTTCTATGTGATACATATTCAATTAATACGCGAAGAAGTTCTTTATTTGCTATAGGACCCTAACAAAATTAAACATAAAATATAGATAAATAGAAATTTAAGATTTTTTTTCTATAGCAAGTTTTTAAAATTGTTCATTTTATATAAAATTAAGATAATTTTCTAAGAATATTTCATCAAGTATTTTTCGTGAAATACTTAATATAGCATCACTAATATATTTAGCATTTGATGCATTTAATTTTATTAATAGTAAATCAAAATGTTGAAGTAATAGTTGCGGAGTTAAATCAAATGTAGATGGTAAACATAAAATTATATCATCGATCGGTCTAGCAGCAGCACCACCACGATTACGATTGTTCTAATAAAAGCACTATTGAACAATACACCTGAAAATGAATGTGATCAAATTCTTCATTTTATACCGACAAAGTTTTGTCAAGGTGGTTATATGTTAGATGCAACAGTAGTAAAACACTTTGGCAAAGTCTTTGAACATTGGAGTAAAACAACTTGTTCATATTTCAGCGTATTACTAGTTCCATTTTTCTGACATAGGTATTGGTGGAAGTATTGCATTTGCGTGTCCTGAAAATGAAAAGCAATTAACGTTTGCATATGTACAAAATAAATTGAATTTTGATATGAGCAAAATACAATTACGTGTCTAACGAATTTTAGATGGTGTTCAGACTTTGATTAACTAAAACAAATGATCATGCAAGAGGATGAATATATTGCTTGTTTTTCTACATGATTTTTTTTTCATCGTTCTTATTCTTTTCTTTTTTGATTTTTCTGTTTCACTAGATCTACATCTGAATGATTTTTTCCAATTGGAGAAAAATAATCGACTGTTGCAATATCTTTTGATCGATGTTCTTTTCTTGAAAACTTTTTTTTAGAAAAATTGTTTTCGATTCTTAATTTATTGATTTAACTGTATCGTTTGAAAAATCTTCTCATTCATAATGATTAAAAATCTGATTTTTATAACTGATCAATATTCTATAGAGATAAATAATTTTAGAACTATTGAGTCGGAATATAGAAAAGATGAAGAGTCGCTAAATATAAATACAAATGTTCTTGCTTTAAGTTCATTTCTCGTCTGAGAAAATATTATGTTTTACTCCGTCACTCTTTCACGTCAATCATTCAATAAAACTCAAGTAGTCAAGAGATCTTTCAGAAATACAATCTTTCGGGTACAGGTTTTTTATGATTTATCAACTAAATATTAACAATAAACAAAAACTATATTGATGACAAAACAGTGAATATAACATCTAATATTTGCGTGTTCTGTTTTAACCACCGGTCTTCTTTTGTTCCCATATTTCCAAGTAAAGCAACAGCTGGTTCAGATAGTTTCCATAGTTGACCATCATAAGTAATTAATTGCCAGTTTATTGCTGTTGTTACAAAACCATATACCATTTTTTGGTCATTATTGATATCCGACATCGATTTCAATGCTAATAAGAGTTGTATGAGTCCTTTGCCCAGCGAATCCCGCTTTGCTTGTACAACAAGTATATATCGAGTATTTCGAACATGGACCATCTGAGTTATAACAAACTCTATGTTTTCACCATATTGCTCGTCCTTACTGATGATTTGTTTTTCTCTTAATAGCATTAATTCATTACGATGTGTCGTACGATTACTATAAGCAACCATCGCCATCAAAATCAGTCCGACGTAATCCGTCACAACGGATTCATTCATTGGAGCAATTGTTGCTTCTGGAAATCCTTCTGAGTTCATACAATCGGTTAATCGGTCAAAGATTTTTTTCTTTAACTCTTTTGGTGCTGTTTTTGTAATAAATTGTTCAATCGGTAGTTGATCATTATAAAATTGATAGATTTTAAATCCAAGTAATAATTCTGCTTCTTCTTGAGATACATTCAAAAATGCAGTCGTGTATTCCCCTTTTTTTCTAGACACTTCTTCTATATCAGTCATTGCCGTAAACCTAAACAGCACAAAAAATTAACCAATCATTTCCAAAATCCTCTTACACATTACTAAGTTAATCAGTATTGTAATACTAGTCTTAACTTTAGAAAAAAATATTCTTAATTGCGTTGAAAGATGAGATTTGTTTTCCTCCTTTGTATCAAAAAGAAACAACTCAAAAAGCCGGGAACAAAACTCTTTCTCTTCTCTTCAATGAATCGAGTATCGGTGTAGACCAATAATTCTTAGTAGTGATAGAGGGCATCAATGTTCTATTTAATGCGATAAGGTTTTACAGAGTCGTATAGAAAAGATTGGAACTAAAAATATCAAATGCTAAAGAGTCGAAAAAAAGGTCGAAATAGAAAGTTTTCAACGATAAAAAGAGAGCGAAGGATAGTTTGATCGAAAAAAAAATGTCGAAAATTTGAATAAATATATTCGAAGTACTATCAATAGACTAAATATGTTAGAAAAAGAGCATCCCGTATCAGGCTATTCTGCTACTTCATGAGAACTTATTCGTCATTTATTTCATCAAAACTTTATTAATCATCTTGACATTGGTGCTACACTGTGCATTTATTATCAAGGGCAATGCATTGTTGACTTGGCTGGTGGATGGTTTGATTTCGAGTATCGTACTAAACAATATACTCATGATACATTGCAATGTGTTTATTCTACAGGAAAAGGTACTATGGCTAGGGGTTCAGCCATATGCATTGAACGAGTGGCAATATATTGGCCTGAATTTGAACAAAATGGAATGCAGAATGTAAAAGTCAAAGATTTACTGTCACATCGAGCTAGACTAGCGGTAATAGTTGATGATGATGGCATTTTGAATGTTGAAGATATTCTTACCGCTAAGTCTTGTATGTAGAATGAGTTTTTTTGGCATATAATGCAATCGAATGTTGTAGAAATCTGATATGAATAGAAAAAAATGTGGGATGAAATTTACTGACAAAAAAGGAATGTTTTCATTAAATATCAGAATCATTCAACTGAAAATATGACCGCAATTAAGAAAAATAAAAATGAAATTTTGAATGATAGTCAATAGCGAGTGACCGAGCACTTCTTTGTGTTTTCAACGTTCTATGAAAAAATTAACCCTTTTCTCACTGAAAAATGGCACTATTTCACACTGATTAATATCCGATGATTGATAGTATCAAAGAATCGATTTTCGTTCTATTTTCGTAAATGGTTATGATATATAATGCATTTTTCTTGTTTATTAGCGATCGCCTGTAAAATTCGATTTATCAGTACAGACATATTGTCTTTCTAAAATAATGTTATAAGTACGCGTTTCTTATGTGATGAGATATAACCTAGAATAAATATTATCTCATTATGGTAAATTTTTTGGTTAACACAATGATTATTCGTTGGGAAAAAAATATAAAATAAATTACATAATTTTTGTTACTGTTAGTTATTTATCATTGAAGTCTATTTTTCTTTTATTAATGTTAGTTGTATATTGATAATAGGTTTTAGTGGTAAATCGATAAACAAACAGTATAAGGTGAGGAAATAGGTCACAGTTATATCATATACTGATATTTGAAGAAAATATGAGAACATTAAAATAAAGACATTTATAGCAAAATAACTTTTCAAAGAAAACAATCTGTTTTGTATTTAATCAAGTTCACAGATATATCTTGAAGTCCAACCATAACATGTTATATCAGTTACACATACGGAACTAATAAGTACACGAGTACATGTTAATGATGTAAATGTTGTTGCTACACCTGTACACCATTTAATAGGTGGTGCTAATGTATCGTTAGCAAAAAACCATTGACTATAATTAAAACGATTTGTATAACCAATAAATATATCATAATAAGCAGTTGTTGCAAATGTACAAACATCTTGTAATTCTTGTAAATCATCAATATATATTAGATGACTTGTACCACCAAAATATGATGTTGTTAATTTTGCACAATTACTTAATGATTCATTCCAATTAACATACGAATCAACTTTAAGATAACAATAAGTACGTGGTTGAATTGTACCATTTGATACAACTATTTGCCATGATGTAGGACAATCACGACAACGTATACCATCCCAAAAACATGTTGTACATAATGAACATGTACATGTATAGTTTCGACAACGTAAACCAATATCCTCTCGACACCAATTATCACTTAAACAAAATGATGTATATGCACGTTGATATTGACATACATAATTATCCCAATAATAATCTAAATAACATTTACAAGAACTTATCTATCGATTATAATTATATGTGAATGGTAACATAAACTTACATTGTGGACAAGTACATATGGATGTATTTGATGTACATATAAGTCCAGTATTAGCAAGACAAGGAGCTGTTAAACATTGTTCATTATATTGTGATTGAAAATCACAATAATTTCCTGGTGTCCAATAGGAATTTAATTCACATAAACATTGACCATTGATACAACGTAAACCAAAATCACTTTCACAAGCTGTTTGATATTCACATGTAGAATTATATTGAATTTGTTTTGGATAGATACATGTTGAATTTATTGATGACCAATAAAAAAATGAATCATCACATTGACATAAACCCTCTGAACATGATAAATATGTATTTGGTAAACACGATGATGTATCATAACAAGGTTCTAAATATGAACTATATGATAAACATACGTCACCATCAAAATAAGTTGATGATGAACATTGACATGTTACTGTAGAATTATCACATATAAATGTCATTGAACAACCAGATGGAATTTTATATGGATCACATGGACTATTTACAGACCGATATGATTCACAATATTCTCCATTCCAAAATGTAATATTTGTATTACAAGTACAAATATTTCCAGTTAAACATGTTAAATTTAAGGAATAATCACATGTATCATTTAATATTGAACATGCATCACCATATGTTAACATAGGTATACATGCACTTCCATTATATATATAATGATCAAGACATTGACATTGATATAGACTTAAATTGCATTGAAGATTATAATTAATAGAACATTCTTGTGAACGATAACAACCTGCTCCATATTGTCTCTGTTTCATACAACCAATAACTTCATCTTCTGTATTATAACAATTACAATATTCATTTGTTATATTACATATGAGAGTATAACTTGTATCTCTTGGACAATATATTATTACTGGACATTGATAATCTAGTTGTGCTCGTCGATGTGAAATAGCAATACCAAAACCAATAAGAACAACCGCTAATGAAAGAATTGTAAATAATGATATAGAAAAAATAGTTCGCGGAGTAAGAAGAATATAACGATGTAGTTTTTTTGGCGAAATATTTCCTGTTAAAGGTTCAAACGGTGTACTTTCAGGTGTACAATATTCAGATACTTTAACAGTACGTTCCTTTCCTTCATTTTCATCTCTAGATGGTGTATTGAGAGTTGTTGTATGTATTTCATTTTTAATAAGAGGTGATTGAAGTGATAATTCATTAAATTGAAATAATCCCTCATCGATTTGAAGATTAAATGGTGATGGTGATAGTGGTGGTGATGATTGTTCATTTAATTTTTTTTCCGAGCTATTCTCATTGTTTTCAGGTGTAACACGAGCAGAATTAAAACGAACTACAGATGTTACACGACTAATTGCAGGACTATACTTTCGTATATTTTCAGCTGGTTTGATACTTGTCATCAGATCTATTCAATTTCTATTTTATAATCAACCAAAAATATTTTACTCCGAAATCAAAACAATGAATCGAGATTAATAATAAAAAAAAAACAGAACAAATACCATAGGAATGCTTGCTATACTGATTTTTAATTACGCACAAAAAGAAAATATATTGTTGATTCATTTTATTTAACAATAATAAATAAATCAGAATTGATTATATTGCCTTTGGAAAGTATATAAGAAAAAAAGCAATATTTTATATATAATCTTTACTAATGTGAGTAAAGATTATTGAATTTCACAATGAAAATTGTATATGGCTTCGCAAATACATCTCATTCTAATGAATTAGTTTCTTAGTCAAATAGTTAAATACTAAAAAAAACCTTATATATTTCGCTCGAATAATTTTATTTTTATTCAATTTTTTTTTCATAAAATGAACAAGGACAAATACCAAATAATTAAGATTATATAACCAACGTTGTTTTTTATATGACGAAAAAAACAAATGCAATTCTTCGACTATCTAATAAACCATCGTTAGATTAAGGTTCTAAAACTCTCACTACTAGATATATTCCAGCAAGTAATGCAAATGCTAAGAGAAGACATATAATCCAACAGCATAATGTACAACTATAATGACATTGATGAAAACTACGGTATGGAAATTGACAAGAGCATTGTCTATAGCAGCATTTACAAGTTTTTGTTGAATTTAAATTATAAGCCTGAAATATAAAAAGAATAATATTGATTATTTTAATATTTATATAAGAATTTTCATCATACATCATCTTCTAATGATTCATCATCTGACATGAAAACTTGACTTCCAAAATCAAATGAAAATGATTTTTGTCGTTTATGCCATTGTCTTTTTGTTGATATACTTTGATTAATAGATTGTAATTCGGATGCAATAGAACTAGGTGTTTCAGCCATTAAACTGCGATTTATTCTAGGTGTCGACAAGAAAAAATCCGTACTTGAATTAATACTTGTTGGAGTTGCAGGTAAACGAAAAGTACGTTCATCTTGATAACGTGGTTTCATTAATGTAATTGGACGAGGTGGACATTTAATTAAATCCGATTTAGGATTTTGTTCTTTCAAAGCACGTGTTGCTCTTGTATTAAGATAATAATGTTTAACCATTGCATTTGCTTGTGGTGATTTTAATTCAACAATACGTATAGTTGATGCTTGAGGTGTTGAATGACGTCGTCGAGATGTAAATACAGTTTTTCTAGGCGATGGAGAATGTGCACGTGAAACAGAAGTATGATTATCAGCGATGGGAGGACGCTTTTGATAGATTGGTTTTCGATGAACATGTAATAATTGAGAATCTATTGTAGACATGAAGGCTAATTTTGATATTTTTCGATATTAATTTATATGTTTAAAATCATTCAATGACGTAAAAAGTAATAAATAATGTCAGAAACTTGAATGAACCATATTTAGAATTTTTATGTCAAGCAAATAGCAACAAAACATCTCTATTTATAATTAAACAATCTAACATTATAAACAAATAACAACATGAATTACAACATCCATAAATCACATATGTTTTTATTATTTCTCTCTCTCCCTCTATTCCATATAATATAGATAAGTTTCAATAAAAATCAATTAACACAGTAGATATAAAACCATTCATAGATCATCTGTTTTGAACATTATTTCATAATTTGAATACACAAAATAAAACAAATATTAAATAAGTACATTTGAATTATATGCTTCATATTCATCTCAAATATGAACAAGTATTAAATAAAGAATAATCAATAACGGATGAATAAGATCATATGTTCATCAATATTAGTATTTAAATTTATCAAATAAATTTTCTAATCATATACAGATGTAGCATTCAAGTTTTTTCAACATTTGTTAATCTACGCATTTTCTCTACCTACTCTCTCTTCCTTCACTAAAATGATATACAACAAAAGGTTGAGGATACTTTTCTTTCTTTTTACATGATTAATTTACATATGATAAATATAGAAGAATTGATGATTCAATAAGGTGGGTAGACATGCATAAAAATGCAAACTGAATTAAACATATCAATATCATAATATTCAAGTGTATATAAAATATGTTCATGAGCTAATTGAGCAGAAGAAGAAAGAATTATTTATCAAACATACTTCTTATTTTTTTATGATTTTCATCTGAATAATATGTAATCTATAGGTACATAAAAACAAATGTCTTGTTTTTTCTTTTTCTTTCATGTGTACAGTTTGAAATAGAGTTGAGCACTTTATACAAGAATGAGATAAGACGTATATATGTATATATATCTGTTAGTGTCTATGTCAATAAACAAACGTATATATCTACGTGTAACAATAAAAAACGAATCGAATGTCAGGAGATTTGAGAAGAGAACACACGTGTATAGACAGACCTTCATTCTTTTACTTTTTTCTTTGCTCTTCTATGCGGAATTATCATTTTTTCTAAATATTATACTCGTTAATACGAAGGACGAGAAAGAATGCGGTTTTCTCATTCTAAAAAAGAAAAATAAATCTATATAATGGTATTTATCTAACATATCATTTGCTTATTTTTTATTCAGATCAGATTTTGACTTAATCATTCCAATAGAATAACATGGGAACAGTGCAAGATTCAATTGATTTATATACACTTTGGAAATATGACGAACAGTTACTTCAACATCAAACTAAACCATCGTTATCATTAAATGCAATACCATTTAAATCAGATGCAAGTAAATTTCTTGTACCATCATTTGGACAAGTTTTTTATACAGATGGTTATTCAACAATGAAACAAGATGATCGTTATGAAAGAACTTTATTTGATGAAGAAATGGAAGTACCATCGATTGGTACAGATAAAAATAATTTTGATGTAGCTGAAATGATTACATTTGATATAAGTGGAGCATCAACACATTTACCATTAATGTGTAAAATGATTATTTATCAACAAGGTGCAACACATGAACGTGAGCCACCAATTCTTGTACGTGATGTATGTATTCAATGGGATGGTATTGATCGTCCACGTCGAAGTAGTATGGATAGTTTACCATTGAATAAAGATAATCGAAATGAAAATGGTTTACAACGTGCTCGAAGTAGTGATTATTTATTAGATGGTTCAATCAAATCTATGAGTGACAGATTCTCAAATGGTACAAATCGATGTTCATCTAGAGCATCATCTATGACAGAAGATGATGATGCAGTATCAATAATAACAGCCGGTGGTACTGTACGACATCGTGTATCTCATTTACTACATCGTCATAAATATCTTCGTCAGATTGATACAAATTTACTTGGTCGTTATGAATTCTATTCCGTTCCATTTTATCAATATCGTGGACGTCGTTATGGACAAAAACATGTAGAAATACAAGCAAATGAATTACCATCTTTAAATAATTCTCTTAATCAAACTTATGATTTTAATCCAACTACATATTCAGTAACGATCATTCTTCCTGTACGTGATCGGAATCAAATTATTGGTACACGTTTTAATACTTTGAAAAATTTTCATGCAAATATTCCAATTAATACTACAACTCAACATACAACCGTTGGATATATAAATACTAAACAATTTGTAACTATTAAACGAACAATTCATGGTGAAATCGTTGATGTTTAGAAGTTTTATTTCTTTTTTTTTCTTTTTGTTTAAAACAAAAACAAATATCACAGTTCGATATTTACATTTTAAGAAGTTAACTAAAAGTAGGAACTTTATCGTTTTTTTGAATCTGATTAAAAAAAAAGGTCATCTTCCTATGCGGTCGATTGCATTAATGGTGTAGTCGTGATTATAGATGATGAATGTTGTTGTTGTTGTTGTTGTTTAGAAAGACATCGAATATATTTCAATGCTAAATTCGTTGAATGTTGTCGAGCTAATTCTAATGTTTTACCATAACCATGAAAAACAGAAACAGGAGTAAGGCGAACTTCAAGTAATAATTGAATTGATCCTTTTTAAAATAAAATATTACATTGAATAAGAACTATAATATAAAAAGAAAAATCATTTAACCTTCATCAATTGTTGGTAATTGAATAAATTCAAATGTAAAATTTTGTTCTTGTGCAAGAGATTCAAACATTTGATAGGGTTGTGTAGATTCTTCATGATAATCATCCGAAAGTAATTTGTTAATATAAGGTAAATCACTATTTTTCAATAATTGAAATGATGTTTTATCATACACACGATTTGATCGAGCTGATCCTGTACCACGTAAACCACTTGTATCAAGTAACTAAAAGTAAGAGAAAAAAAGTTTTGAAGAAAAATGCTATAGAAAAAAACTTACATTTGGATCATTAGGTTTACGTCGTGATCGACGAAATTTTGAATGTGATTGTTCCGAATCATTCTATGAGTGAGATATTTTATTTAAAAATATGTCTGTCAAAGGAATGTTGTTTGAATAATTTTAAAAATAATTTTTCATGATATTACTAACCTGACCTTCAGCACGATTAAGTAAAGCTTTTTTTTCTTCAGGTCCAAGATTTTCTAAGATATTAAGAAGATTGGTAGCTGCTTGACGTTTAGCTATTTTCTTTGATAGGCCAGTACCTGAATATATAAACGATTAAAATTGTATTTTATAAAATCAATGAATTATTAACCTTCTGCAATATATGTCGCTACTTTCGCATGACATGAATACATTTTTGTATTTGGTGTAGAAACATTCTCTTGATCAGAAAATTCATATTCAGGTGGTCGAATCCAATTCTTTTGTGTTAATTCTTGAAGTTTACCTATGGGATTACTTTTTTCACCATTTGTTATTGAATCATCATTAGTATGACTAGTCTGTAGTGGTTTTAATAAACTATAGATATTTAATTCAATTAAAAATAAAATATTCTAAAAGTTGTTTTTTTCTACATACAAATATTGTTCAATAGTTTTAATTAATGGATCACTAGCTAATTTTAATTTCGCATAACATTGTTCAATCATAACCCATGCTGCTTTATGTTTTGCACGTTTTTTACTTGAGCCTAAAAATATAAATTGATATTATTTTGGTAAAAACAAAATATATATATTTACCTTTGCCAAATGCAATCATATCATCGACAAGAACTCGATAGAGGAATGTAGGTTCACTTGATGTACATTGTGCTTCACTAGGACATAAACTATAAGTTGGAGTTGCATGAATACGAAAACATATTTCTTGAAGAAAACTTATTGGCGTTTTTAAAGCCAAATCAGTAATAGGTTTATCATGTATAACACCCATATTACTAGGAAGTGGTGTTTGTGTTGGTAATAAAGGTATAGATGGTTCATTATTATCAGATTTTATTGATAATGAACTTAATAAAGTCTCTGGGAGATTCATCTAAAAAAAATATGCTTTTTTTAATTTTTAATTTATATAAACAATCACGGTTTTTTTGTTTTGTACAATATATAGTTAGTTGAATAAAAAGAAAAATATGATAATAAATAGAAAACGAAAAAAAAAATAATCTCAACTATTGAGTAGGTAATTCATTAGTATATAAATTCGCTGACATTGTTTCTGTCTGGAATAATGATAAATCTAAAAATTTCTTTTCATATCCATGCCATTCATCAGGTACAACAGGAAAATATTGATCCATTCGACGTAAAAATCTTGTTCTATAATGTTCAGGTGATATCACTGTTGGTGATTGTCCTACACCATGTATTGATTTAACAATTGTTTCTAATTTCTTATCCCATGTATATGTTCTTATATAATCAATAATACCTGCATAAATAATTGATTGTTGTTCATCATTATAACATAATGTTAATAATGAATAATCAACAATACCATGTTTAGCTAAAAATTGTGTATCAGCATATAATGCTTTCATTAATGTCCATTTTGTATGTAAACGTACATAAAATGGATTTTCTTGTGTTTGTGTTAAAAAATTTCCATCTAATAAAACAGCATCTGTTTGTCCTTCATCAACAGTAACTAAACGATTTCTCATTGAACCTTTTAAATCATATATTATTGGAGGTAAAGAAATATTTGGATTATTTAATAAATTTTCTAATACTAATATATCACGTTTAAAATTTTCACCTGTTGCATTATGACGATATTGTATATGATAGATACCAAAAATTTTTGTTAATGTTGTTGGACGATTATATTTTAATGAATTTGATATATAATCAATATATGATGGTGCAAATGTTGAAAATGATAATGATTCTTTTTGATTAAGATCTTTTAAAACAAAATAATCATCATTTGTTTGCCAAAATTCTGATTTTGATTTACCACCACGTGGTTGCCATTTTTTACAACGTGATAATGAACGTATATAAGATGTTTGATCAATATTAGAAAATATAATTTGACGTAAAAGATGAAATTTTGCTGCATAAAATATTTTAACAGTAAATTTTGTTGATGAATCATGAAAATGTAATTCAACATGTTGTTGATCATCACCGAAATTATCATTATCATCATCTTGTTGTTTTATGTCATTATTTTCTTCGGAGTTTGTTTCATTACGTAATAATAATTCTTCATTTAAACGTTGATCATATTCAGACATTGATAATGCATGTGCTATTATCGAACTTAATTCACGATGATTAACAATATATTTACCAGATAATTGTAAATGCTCATCATCAGTAAATGGAGATTTTAATGGAAGAAATTCATTTTCAGATGTTGGTAAAAATGTTGAAAAAAATTTTAATACACCACTACGACGAGGTATTTCATCGTCATTTGATGTTATTGGTTTAAGACTATTATCAAGATTATTTTCATCGTTATCAATTGGTGTTAATGGTGGATGAAGAGATGTAGTTGAAGATGGAATTTCAAGCATATTAGAAATTTCGGAATCAATTTGTAGAGAATTTATCATTTCATTATTTGTATCACCTGATGGAATGGCTTTGATTGGAATTTTTTTTGAAGCATCACGTTGTTGTTTCTCATATTTTTTAACAAATTGATCAAGTTCAAGAAGAGTTGTATTCCAACTATAAACAATTTTTGTAATAAATTTTTTTGCTTCAACTATTTGATCATCAATAGAAACATAACTAGCTGCATCTGAAGATATAAAATTCTATAGAGAAATTTACTCCACACTTATTCTATTATTACCTAAAGGACGTTTGTGTTCACTACTACCACTTCCAGCTGTCATTTTCAATTGAATTTCATCCATTAATGATCGAAATGTTTGTTGTTCTAATCTTTCTTGTGCTAAATATTGATCAATTTTTGATATAAAAAAATCGGGTATGACACTCAGATTTTTAAATTCAACTAAACGTTCAACTATAGTGGAAAATATATTATAACCATTAACAGATAAAGTTTTGGTTAATTCAATATAATAATCACGTTCATATATAAATGGTTTAAGTATTATTGTTGATGTTGGTAAATTAAATTGTTTCAATTGTATTTTAAATAAACGAAATGATGCGATAAATTGTTGAGAATGAAAATAATGATAATGATCACGAAATAAATGATGTTGACATGAACGTGTTGATGATACACAAAATGATTCAAGATGAAATAATAATTCAAGAAATTTTGTAAATGATAATGACCATGTACGAGGAGACATTAAACGTTTTGCTGATGACTGAAAGTAACAGATTTTGAAAACATTTCTTTAATCAAATTTAAACTCACTTCTCGACAATGTTCACAATAACTCCACATATAAATACCATTTGATGTTGGAAGTTTTTGTAAATTTGATGTTGTTTTATCAATATGTTTAATACGAATAACTAATTTCATATCACCATGAACAATTCTAATTAAATAATTACGTGAAAATTAATTCTATTAAAAAAACAAAAGAAGTAAATTTACTGTCGAACATGATCTTGTAATGGTTGTTGACATGTTTTACATGGAGCATCATTTGTTGAAAAACAATGTTGTTCAAGAAATGAACCTAATGTTGTATCATGAATTGAATATGCTGGCATTTCAAGAATTTCAGGTTGTCGACATGTAAGTAATTTATTTTGAACTGTACAATGTGCACTATATAATATTGCAATTTGTAGATGAAGACGTAAATCAAGATATGGTGCAAATATAGTTTCTAATGGTTGATCACGAGGTTGTTGTTGTTGATAGAGAGTTAACCAATCATACCAACGACGACGACGAAAATGACATCGTCCACCTGATGCTCTATAATGAGCATATGTAGCCTAAAAATGAATTATTGAATTAAATCATAGATTTTAATAATAATAAAGATTTCAACTGTAGAGAATTAACAGAGCTCTTGCTACAAAAAAAGATTTTTGTACTCTCTTTAATATTAGATATCTTACTTTCGTATCTTGATTAATTCCCGGTAAAAGTGTATTATCTTTAATAAAATCGTGTTTATCTTGTACATGCATAATTTCATTATTATATGGTGAATTATGAAACCAACTATATATATTTGTATCTTTTATTTGTTTATCTTCATCATTTGAACTAATACTATTTTCTTTTTTTTGTTGATATCGATTATTATATATATTTTGATAAAGTAATTCATTCGGTAAATATTGTTGTGTTGTACATGTTAAAATATATGGAGGATTATATCGAACATAAGGTGATGTTGATAACAGAAGACCATTTGTTATTAAATCTATAATTGATTGTTTATTTGTTACAACTGAATCAATATATTGTTCTAAATCAAATTTTTTTATTATTGATAAATCATTTTGATTATTAATTATTTGTGCATAACAATCATTTAAAAACGATTGTTCTAATTGTGTACTATATGTAATTAATAAAAATAGACGCATTATAGATTTAACAATTTTTAATTGTTGTAATGTACCACCACGTATTAATACTGTACAACCATATTCAGGTGGACAACCATCAAAAAACATTAGACGTTTTTTATGACTATCATTTAATTCATATTCTTTAATTTGAAAATGTTCACAACGACCTAATGGTGGTCGAATATGGGATGGAAGACGACTATCAATTGATGTCATTATTGTTGTACGTAAACATTTAGCCAAACGTTGCATGATACTTTCTTTAACATTATAAATTAAAACAAGACCATTTGATATGATGAAATCTTGCGCTAACCTATAGAAATAAATAATTCATTTTTGTAAGAACAAAAACATCTTTTCTTTACCTGCTGACACTTTTTTCAACAACAAGAATATCTGGTTTAAAATGTAAATTTATTTTATCTACATATGAATAAAGATAATGTTGTTCTTGATTAAGTACAGGTTCAAGTGTTGTTAAACGATGATCATCACTACGTTGATATTCTATTTGAGATTTAAGTAATAAAACACGTGGTGTATCAATTTTTGATGGCATACTACGATGAATAACATTTTTAGTAAATACACAACCATTTATAATTTGACTTTCAGTTTTTAAACCACCAGGTAATTTTTTAAATTTAACATTACGTCTTATATCATTATTTGGTGTTGAATCATTCGTTATTGATGAAACATGAATTCTCTTAGCTAATGTTCGACATATATTTAAAATTATTGAAAACCATTCTTGATCAACATGAAATTGAATAAGAATTTGTTTTAATAATAATTCTTCATATTCATTATATAATGATGAAATAGAATCACATGGTGAAGATTGTTTAACTGTAGCATTTCCATCTGTATCATCAACTAAATTAAAACATCAATTAGAAATTTTGGAAAAATTCAAAACGATATATACTTTAGAACAATATTTTACATTTTGAATGACTATAGATTTATTACAAATAACTACATGAACTGTCTAATAAACAAATATTTTTGTTTAGATTATTCAATATCCTATAGTATTTTAAATATATTCTAGAAAATTTTCTAACTTTTGCCTGTAAAATTTCATATATAGACTTCCCAGATCGACGATTCCTGAACCAGTATTCCATGATTTTTTGGCGAAAACCCTCAAAAAACTCGCCGTTTTCGGCAGGAGCCCTGCCGAAAAATTCCACTCTCGAATCGGTTCCATCCGGATCCGTTCAACGGGAATACTGCTTCCATAAAATCTTCCGAATACTACTGAAATTCATTTACGAGTTGTCATATAATAAAACAAAATATGAAGTTCTCTATTTCATATTAATATTAGTTATTGATCGATTTAATCTGATAAGAAAAAAGAAAAATACCTTGTTCATTTTCATCAACTGGCATATTAAAATCGCTTGCTTCTTTTTTACTATTTACAAATGTTGTATCTTCTTGTATAGCATTTGCTACTTGTGAATTAAATTGTACATAATTAAGATCATTACCAATTATAACACCAGTTGATTTAGCTCTATTTTGTAAAGATGAATCTAAAGTAAACAAAATACAGCATGATTCATGAATAAAATCTCTATCAAATTGACTAATTGTTTAGTTAATAGTGAAACTTTAAATTTATCTTCAGTTCTTCTTATCATTTTCTCAGATAACAACTAAATATTATCTGCATAACTTTTTTTTACTTCATAACACCTAGAAATTCTTTCATAAGGCTAACTTTACTTCTATTATTCATATGAAAGTAAATTTCTACTAATAATTACCAGTATTATTTGAATCATTAGATGTTGTTGATATTATACTTCCACTTCGAATTGGACTTGATTCACTGAATGTTTCACGTTCTAATCCACGCTATAATTAAAAATAACATCATTTTTATCATTATAAGTTAACTATTTTTTATAACATACTTTTCCGAATTTATATAAAGTAAGATCACATTTAAATTCAACAAATGATGTTGGTGGCAAAATAACAGGTTCTAAATATAATTCATTAAGAAAACATTGACATAATAATTTTGCTTCAGATATAACTGTTGCACGTTGATTTTTAATTAACCAATCAACAATATCTTTTCCTGTTACACATTCAATTGTTCGAAAACGATAACGTTGTTTTTGCATTTGTAAACCTTGTGATGTACGAAATATTTCATTGAATAATGTTTTTAAATTAAAATTTGTATTTGTACGTTGTTGAGATTGTTGTTGAGAATGTTTTTGATTTGATTCCGAATCTGTTGAAGTTTGTTCGTTTGTATTTGTTGTTTGGTCATTATCAACAGTTGAAAATAAATGATCATTAGATTTTTTTGATAAAGAAAAATGATCGGGATTAAATGTACTATCTGATGCATTTAAATCTTGAGTTTGTAATTGTTGTTGTTGTTGCTGTTGTTGATCAATTGGAGATATTGATGAAATATATTGTTGATTTACTGATGTTGTTGGTAATGTTGCATTCTTAGGTAATTTAAGTAATGTTTTTGAACAATAAGAACATAAACGAAGATTTGATTCATTATAACCAGCTAATTTAACTTGAGGCTCATATGAACAACATCGATTACAAAATAAAAGACCACATACACGACCTATATAATAAAAATAAAATAAAGAATTTATAATATAACAAAAAAAAGGAATTATTTACAATGATGACGTCGACGCCATGGTGTAAATTTTTCTTGACAATCATAACATTCTTTACCTGAAAATAAAAAATAAAAGATTAGGAAAAAAAAGCATCTACTTGATTAAATATCAATTATTTGGGTAGTTTTTGAATAATCTCTGTATTATCTATCCAACATACTCTAAACCTTTGATAAGATATATATATTCATAAATCAAGATTTTCTTTTGAGAAGAAAGATAAATTGTGAGAAAAAATAAATTTATTTTTAATCTTTTACCAGCACTATCAGGCATCCAATGTTTTGTATTATTTGAATCTCGATCTAAACCAAAATTTGTTATTCGACGTAACATTGATTCCCCAAGAAAGCGATCATCTGATGCTGATGCTGATGCTTGATTTTTCGAAGAATTATCCATGAGATATTCTTCTTGATATTTGACAAAAACAAAAAATGATACTTTATCAAAAATATAAAATTATTCAACACCACATATACACACACACATCGAATATTTAAAATCCATACTATTAGTCGTTTTAAATACCAATAAAAAATAAGATATTCTCAATGTGCGCGATAAACATTTTCATAGCAATAAAATCAAAAAATAATATTGTGATACTAATGTAATAAATCATAAGTTTTTGTTCTTGTGTTGTATTTTATTCTTCTGCAAATAAATTTCGTAAGATAGATGACACTAAAGAGCAGTAATGTATTCACAGGATTATAGATTGACTATTATTAATATCCTATATGAATGAACTAAACATCTATCTGAAAAGATTTATTAAAAAATAGACAAAAAAACTTTCTTCAAACTCAAGATTTGCTTTCGAAAAATCCTAATATTTTATTATAAGAAATCTTTATTACTTATTTAAATAATTGATTGTTAATAAGACTCTAATAGTATATTTGTAAGGTTGCTTTATATTGCACCAATACTGACTGAATGACCATATATTTTATTTATTTATTTATTGTAGCAATTGGAATTTTGATTCATTCTTAAGACTCATTACTCAGATAGAAGAGCAAAATTATTATTTATACGATACAGAAGAATCCTTACCGAAAAGACATTCTATAAATTTTAATGATTCTCAAAAGAGCTCTTAACAATTGTATTAAAACTATTGCAAGATAAGTAGTAAACTGTTGTAGTATTTCTTATCCATCTTACTAAATTTATAATACATCTAAGTATATAATTATTTGTCTTTAATCGATCTTTATATATATGAATGAATCTCTATCTTTGTTTTTTTATCAAATAAATTCAAAATTATTTTTCTTTTAATACATAAAAATTGATCAAACATATTTGACTAATAAATATTGTTTATGAACGTGATTTCTTTAAAAAAAGAAAAACAATCAAGTTAGATAGATTGCATGAATCTATTTTAGCAAAAATAAAGTCAATCATACGGTAAGTGCTTCATTATGACGATCAAACGCATATGCAAACATACGAGACGAGACAATATTGAATCGTATCTAAATACATAACCGTTTACACTATTATACTAATTCCCTTTTCGTTATACGAAATATAACATTGTATATAAGTGCGCGCTCGTATACATATAAACGTTTGATCATCGGGCGTCGAATTGTACAAACAATATCATCATATAGCAATCAAAATATAAACTAATGATGATTAGATATATATGAAATACAATGAAATTATTCACTTATAATTTTCATGTTTTCTCTCTTTTTTTTTGCGTTTTTAATCATAAGATGAGAAATATTTACGACGTCATAAAACTAGATCAACAAAATAAATATTTTAAATTGATACTCTTAAAATGAAAATAGAACGTAGCTTGAAGAAATACTTATACATTTCTTTTAGCTAAAAAATACCTGGCAAATAATGTTTAATTGTTTTTTACAAAATAAAAAACTTTCGTATCCTTATGCTTATCATCATATTCTATAAATGAAAGTTAATTTTAATCAATTTTACTACATTCTAATTAGTTTAATGATTAATATGTTTATTTATGTCCGACGATAGGTATATATAATATTAATCGAAAGCCATCAATCTTCTTTTTAATTGGACAAGAGAACTGTGTTTCTTTTTTTCTTCTCTTCGAACAAAAAAAAATAAGCCTGTTTCCTCTTTCTTTTCTTCTTAAGCTACGTAAACAACAAATCAATCTAGAGAAATCTTTTCTTTTTCTTTTACCTCTGATTTAAATATAATACATCCAATCATAAACGACAACGGCAATTGTAAAAAAAAAGAAAGAATTTTCTATACTCTTCTTTTCTGGTTTGTTATTTTTTCTCTTCTCTCTCTCTCTCTCTCGTTCTCTACCAATCAATTGTCCTACAATCGACACGAAGCCAATTTTGCACCTAGTGATTGTCATATATGTCTCGACACGATAAAAATTAACTAACATATTCTCGGAAGGAAGAGAGAAAGAGAAGCATAAATACACATTCGTTTGATCGTTAAAAGAAGAAGATGACAGATATTAAACATAGCCACGATAAAGAGAGACACGAGATTAACTGGAAAAATGAAGCTTATTCACAACATCCTCGTCATTCAATGAATCTTTACGCTCAACAATTAGTTACTAGTCCTGATAAAGATCGTCTAACAAAAATGGTTGGTATATCATCAAATGCACCAATTGGATCAGAAAATATTGAAAAAGAAGAAAGTGATAGTTTGAGTGGTTATAGTGATGATGAAAATCACAAACGAAAACAACGACGTTATAGGTAAAAAATATTAAATATATATGTATATATTAATTTGTATAAAAATTAATTTCTAGAACAACATTTACGTCATTTCAATTAGAAGAATTAGAAAAAGCATTTCAACGTACTCATTATCCAGATGTTTTTATGAGGTAAAAAAAGATTCGATTGATTTTCAAATTTAACTAGTATTACATCATTAAACATTTCTTTTTATTTGCATATTGGTAAAAAGAAAACCTCATTAGTAATGTTTTTTTTATTATTATAATATATTTGAAAAATGAATGCAAACATTTTCAAAAAAGAAACAACGAACGCATCGATCGATTCAAATCAATTTTTTTTTCTTCATAAAATTGGTTACTCGCGCAGTTGTTTGGCATCCGTTTACTTCAATAATCGTCAATCACTTAAACTAAACGAAATAGAAATAGTTACTCTCTCTCTCTCTCTCTCTCTCTCTCTCTCTCTCTCTCTCTCTCAGCTACTTGTCTTATGAGAATTTAGAAAAAAAAAATTTTTCCCTCCTCTTGCTTGTATACACAATATTCTCTCCAGCCACTTATCTTTGATTAACAATTATATGAACTGTATAGTAAGAGAAAAAAAGAAGAAAAAAGTAGAGGTACTTATTGTTAAGAGAGCTTCATGCACCTCCCCAATAGAAAATTCTATGCAATGATGTTTGTCTATACCGACTTATTTCTTCCTCATCAACCAATCATTTAATAAATACCTATGTCAACACTTATATATATATGTATTTCATCGTGTCACAGTTGGAAATTGTTGTTATAGACACTTATCACACGAATAAGCGAGAGATTGTTTTGGTGATAAACTTCGATTAGACACCTATGATCGTTTTGATGAGTTTTATTTGTTTAAAGAAATACTCTTTCACATACTTCTGTGATAAAAATGAATACAATAGATTAAATGAAAAGAAAGAGAAATAAAGAATCATCACATCGTATTAATACAAAAAAAGGGATAAATCAGGTGTTGATGTTTTCTACACTTGTTTACACACGTTTTGAATTGATTGAAAAAGAAAAGAATCTGAATCATCAGATTATCAAGCTTATTATGCAAAGTATTCTTATTTAATCTTTTTGTTATGATAAATTAATTTCGAAACAATTCTATATAATTTTATTGTTTTATTTTTATTATTCAGAGAAGAATTAGCTATGCGTATTGATCTAACAGAAGCACGTGTACAAGTATGGTTTCAAAATCGTCGTGCTAAATGGCGAAAACGTGAAAAAATGAATCCATCATGTGTATTAAATTCATCAACAACATCATCAGCACATCCATTACTTCCAAATACTCATTCCCATCCATTATTTGCACCACCAGCAAGTCTTCTAACTCGTTTTAGTTCATTTTCTCCAGCAGAAATCTTATCATCTTATTCATCATTAACATCATCATTTCTTAATGCAACAGCAACATGTTTACCTATGTTTCCATCAACATCACCATTCTGGCCTTCAACAAATCAACTTGGTACAACATATCCAAATATAGCTATTCTACAACAATTAGCACAAATGGCTGCTGCATCATTGGTATCAACAACATCTTGTGAAAATGAAAAAGAACCAATGATTGAAACAAAACTTCCGAATAATGATACGAACAGTAATCATACTAATACGACTAGCAGTAATAGCACAACATCATCACCACCAAGTAAAAAACGTAAACGTTCAATAAGTAGTTCAAATGAAACATCATCTGAACAACAAACATCATCAATAACAAGTTTTGTTACACGTCCTGATATCGATGAAAATCGTCGATCAAGTAGTATAGCTACACTTCGACTTAAAGCACATGAACATACAACTAAACAACATGATTTACCATCATCAAAATCAACACCTGCTGTTGGTGTTGTACAATAAAGGATTTATTCAGAGAGAGAGCGCGAGAGAGATAGAGGGAAAGCGATAGAATAAAAACTTTAAAAAACAATTTAATTATTTGCTTATATGTACTTGTAAAACGTATAGCCATTTTGTTTTCTTTTTTCTTGTGTGTGTGTTTCTTCTTCTTTACAGAAAAAAATGAAACATGTAGGTGTGAGAATAAACTAAATGATTTCCGCATTTTTTTTTCTTTTTCTTTAATGCTGTGGCATCAAACAAACAAATTTATTTATATACATACAGGTGTGGGTGGGATTGTTCAATAGAGAATATATATATATATATACACTAATGATTGTTGGCTTAAGGCACATGATGTGTCAATTAGGATCATTGACAAA
The DNA here is from genome assembly GCA_905250115.1 of Adineta steineri. NCBI lineage: Eukaryota > Metazoa > Rotifera > Eurotatoria > Adinetida > Adinetidae > Adineta > Adineta steineri. The sequence continues at coordinate 476,221 of CAJNOI010000040.1, forward strand.
AGCAAGCAGGTGTGTAGTTTCACTCTTTCTTTTGATAATTAGTATACGTGCTATAAGACAAAATCGTTTGGTTATGAAATAAAATCGAGCAACAACGAAATGTGTCACGTTTTAAATTAACTCATTAACAATGAAATTCTATTGTATAGAAAAAGAAAGCAATGTTTTCATGATGAAAGATCTATCGTATTTATTAAATAATAAAAGATTTCCTATTGGTTATTCATAGGATAGATTAAATCGATAATTAATCATTATTGACATAGTTTTAAGAGAAAAAAAATCTGTTTCATGTTGTATCGAAATATGATTTCTATATCTCTTTTTATTATTATTTACAGATGTTTTAAGAAAAAAATAAAATTTTTATTTATTAAATTTTTTTTCGTATTCGTTCTTGAATACTTGATTTCAATTTAATTCTTTGAATAAAATAATCAATATTAATTTCATTGTCATAATGCTTGCATACAGATTGATAACTAAGTTTACAACTTCGACAACGTTGTAGAACTTCTTTGGAATTTTCTAAATTAATTCTATATGAAAAAAAAGACAAGTAAAGAAATAAAATGAGTGTCTTGTTATATGCTAACTTGCATTGTTTTATAGGAATATTTTGATGTGTATGATTATTTCGATAACGTTTTGTTAATGATTCTCGATATGAATATTGTCGAGTAATTTCATGAACTTCATTGTTTGAAGAGAATGTGGGTATGACATGAAGAATAGAAATATTAGATAATGATGGTTGTAAAACTTTCTCAGTTTTATAATTTGTAGTATTCAGATGGCAATTTAAGGATTGAAAAGGTAGATCATGAGAATCTCTTGACCTAATTGATTATTTTTTTGTTTTAGAAAGGAGAAAAATTTATAAAAATACGAAAATGACACACCGTTGAAATTGTAAATTAAATTGATTTCGTTGTTGTAAGTACTGAGTAAGACTAGAAAAAATATATTTTATTTTTCTTGATCAGATGAAGTAATTTATCGTTTTTTTTTATTTGAGATTATCATTGATAGCATATTTTAACAATTTAATATGAAAGTGAAAAAAAGAAATGTTTAATTAAGCTCTAGAGTCGTCCATAGAAAGCAAGAATAGAAAATTCACAAACAAAAAGAAAATTTATCGTGCAAAGCTTGACTATACAAATAGCTCAATGAGATGACAATAAGCAAAAAAACAAAACAAAAAAAAGAAGAAAAGAAACAAATAAAAGTTTATTTTTTTGTTTGTACAGACTCGTGTTCTATTGGCGTGTCATCATCAGTTGTATTTAATGTACTTGTAATACGTCCAATTGATGCTAATCGTTCTGAAAGTGTCAATGGTTTCGGTTCAGTATGAACTGGTTCAGTCTGTTGAATAGATTTTGATTCAAATTGTGTTGTTGATGATGTATGAGCGATATCACGTGTTATTGCTGCAGTTGATTTTGAACGTCGATTAGGTGATGTTGTTGTTATACTTTTACGCTGAGTTTTAACTGTTTGTGGTTGTTGATGTTGTCGACGTTGAGTAGCACGTGCTTCAGTTTCAAATTGAAAACCTTGTCGATCTTTTTTTGATTTATTCTCATTATCAACATCAGAATCATGATCATCAGTCTTCTTTTTCAGTATATTTGAACGACGTCTTTCTCGCTAGAATAGTTTAAGATATATACATATATTAATAGATTCTTTTTTTTCCCGAGTATAGAAATCTTACTTCACGTATTAAAACAGCAACAAAAACACCATTCATTTTTTGTGATGATTCAAATTGTATAAAAATTCCCTGACGAAGAACAGACATATGTTCATTTCGACCACCAAATTGAATTGGAAGGACCGGTGGTGATATTCTAGAAATAAATGTCATTAATTCTTCCGAAATATTTCAACTGATGATCATATTAATAAGAAAAGTATATGTTATTAACTTCATCGAAATTAGGACGGTCTCATGATAGTTTAGATTTCACCATCATCTTACTTGTAACTACCAATATCTTTTCTTTGTTGTGTACGATTTTCACTTTGTTCGTTAATTGTTGCATGAACAATATCATCATTTTCAGATCGATTTTTTGAAAATGTTACATAAACAATCGCTTTTGCTAAATTATCTAAATATCATACATCATTTGAAAGTTTTATTCATATGTTTCTTTTTCAATACTTACATCGAACTGCTTGTCGCATATAAGCTGATTCACGTTGTATACATTCTCTAACATAACCTTTATTTTCTGTTGGTTGAGAAAATTGTTTAAGTAAAGTTACATCTAGAAAACGAATAAAATTAGGAAAAATTAAATTTAAATTATTATCAAACCTTCGCCTTCATTATATAAAAAGTCAAGTGGTTGTATAAGAGCAGAACGAGAATCAGGTGGATTACATAAAATAACTTTACAATTTTCCATATTAACTTCATCAAAGTTAATATCAATAAAACGATCTTTAAATATTTTTACACCTATATATAATATTCATTCAACATCAATCGATTGATTTATTATTATTATAAAATAACTTACGTTTTTCTGAAGCTCCTAATGATTTTATTTTAGCTTGAATGTCTCGAATATTTTCATCCGAACGAGCACCAAAGGCATAAATTTTTGATTCAAGGTCATCTGTAAGTACAAGTAATAATTGAAGAAATAAACCTTAATAATAAAAACAAAAAGAATTTATTTTTTTGTTTATATTTTCACAATATTTTTAACATACCTCCACTAACATATGCTAAACAAATATTATCTTTTCTTGTTATTAATTTTCTTAGTGAATGTGCTGCAATACAACTTGATTTATCTTGTAAATATAACAGATGATCTCGAACAAGATAATGATTAGCAATACGTTGTTTTTGCGTATAATGAAATACAAGTAAATTTGAACAATGATAATCAACATAGAATGTTCGTTTATCTATATGAGTTGAATTTTTAGCACGTTTCATTTGTTCATCATTTTCAAAAACGTTTAGAATAGTTTCCATACTTAATAATAAAAATTAAAAAGACTTAGAAAAAAAAGAATTTCGACTTTGTTTATATACTCAGTTTTAATTAAATTAACCCAAGCATAAACTGGTAATTCAGCTGAATGTTGTTGAACTTCACGTACATTTTCAGGTAATAAATCTTCAATTGATAATGCTTGAGATTTAATTCTAAAAGATTTTTTTTAAGTTTTTTTTTGTCTTAAAAATATTTATTTGTACCTATTACGAGCTAAAGCTGCAGCAAGTCGAGTTCGTTCTTGTAAAATAGCTGTTTCAATATGTGAAACTAATTCATCATTATTTGTTAAATCTTCTTTATCATCAACATCAATAGGATCATCACGTGGTTGAAATTTACGACTTAAATAATCATAAAGAATAGTTGAAACAAGACTTAACTCATCTTTTATCTAAAAGGTATCAAGATATTTCATTTAAATACATAAAATAATTCAAAAACAAAGATTTACTTCAGGATAATTTGAAAAAAATTGAGTTTCGTCTAAAAGTTCTTCAATTATTTTTTGATCTAAATAAACATGTGAAATAATATTCAATTTTATCGAAATGATAAGAAATTGATTATTAAAAATATACGCTTTGATTAACTATGTACATAACATGTTTTTTCTCTGTTTAAATCAGATCTTTAACACATTTTCAATATTGATTCTCAAAAATTTGATACACGTTAATTATTATTATAAAATGTAACAATCATGTTTTCAAAACTTCTCGTTTACGTTCTTTATACAAATTAAATAAATACGTAATAAATTTTATCTTTAGTCATGATGATAAACAAAATGACTATGTTACAAAGTTTTGTTTGTGAAATTTTAGCTCAATCATTAAGAGAAAATTTCTAGTTTATAACACTATAGAATTTATAAAATATATTTACTTACATCGTAAAACAGAAAAAGCTAATTTGAGTGTACGTCGTTTTTGTTTATCACTTGCGTAATCAATTTTTGGTACATCAAGTGTAGTTTTTTTAGCTTGTACTTGTTCTTCTTTTGTATTTGATAATGCTTTTAAAACAGGATTTATTTGATCTTCTTTTAAACAATGATATATTCGACTTGCATAACGATAAACTGTTGGTGTATACTCAGATGGTTCTTTACGAAAAAGTTCTTCAAGTAATTCTCGATTTATTGAACTATGTCGATTAAATAATTGACCAAATTCTTTTATACGTGCTCGGTCATGTTCATTTAATTCTTTATCATCTGGTGATATGGACAATTGATTATTTGTATAATTTTCATTAATATTATTTCTGGATGTTGGTATTGTATCTGATAACATTTGATTTCCTGATATTTTGCAATAGAAATTTAATAATTAATAAATATTTTAAAATGTCACGCGATGTTGCGTGTTATCTAAAGAAATCGATATAAAAAAAAATCCACTTTACTATTCGTTCTATTAAATGAATACCTTAGAAATAAAATATTTTATTTACTTTACCTTGTGATAGGTCAAAAAACGAATAAAATCAAATATCTCAAAACGAAAAGCTTACTCGTCATTGAAAGATGCTGTTGACTAAGCAGCAGCCTCTGTTCTTCTATTCTAGTGATGGCGACATCATCAATGGCGCTTTTGTATATATTTATTTTAGAATGAATGTTAGATCATTTTATACCGAATAAAATATCGATTGTTATTTAATTAAACTTTTTCTTTAATTAATAATTCATATGAAACGAAGTAAATGAAAGAATTCAGAATACCGGAAATATAATTTATAAAATGAGAACATACATTTTTAAAAGATTACTTTTTTTCACTATATTAATTTGTCAAACAAAATTCCCCGTAATGCTTTTTACATAATTAAAAACTATGATATGCAATCGATTCTCATTATCAAACTCATCAATAATAATTAATACTACTCAGCGATTTCTGATACCTATAAAAATATGCAAAACATATAACACTCACCATTATCTCTAGATTAATAAGTTCTATATCAAATTAGTAGTCGTGAAATTTTCTTGATTTAACCAGGGTGTAATCATTGGCAAAAAAAACTTCTATTTATTTCTTAATCTAATAGAAACTTTACCTTTCTGCTATAAAAACTCATCGATGAAATATCGAACACGACAACCTTTTATTACCTTTTCTTTCTAATGATATCACATAAAAAGAAAACTTCAAATTTTTTTCTTGTCTTGTGAGTATATTTTTAAAAATTCTTTGATGAAAAAAAACAAGACTTGTAATTTTTCTTGATATTTAATTTATTATGAATGCAAGAGAGAAAAAAACAAAACTTTCGTTTCTTTTTATTAATCAGAATAATATCGGAATAGAAGTGGATATTTGTTTTTGAATCGTTGTTCTTCTAGATTTTGTTCGTATTGATTTGTATGAAATTTATTCAAAGCATCTTGAATAAATGTATCACTAATAATTTGTGAAAAACAAATTTTTGTTTGATCTTCATAAACAACATCAATTTGTTTCTTTTGTAAATAATCAATAAAATTATTAAATTCATTTTCATCATTATATGATCGTTTACCTAAACGAGGTGAAAATGCTAAAACACTTTTTGATCCTTGACGATTATTATCATCACGAGATCCGGCCCGAGGATGAAAATAAGGACGAGATATTGATGCTCGTCGATTACGATGTAATACACTTGAAAGAAGATCTTTCGATAAACAATTAGGATTAGTATCTGTTGGTAATGATGGAACATAGTCTATTTCATTATTTATTATTTCAAATGATAAAATTGTTTGAATTAATATTACAGTAAGAAGAAAAAGGAAAACTAAATAAGAAAAAAGCAAATTAAATTCTTAAAATTTTAATTGAATTATTTACCATTTAAGTTGTGCATGGTATTATCCGAAGTATTTTTTTTATAGGAATGAGAATATCTTCGTAGAGTAATTGATAGTCTATTGTCTCGTTCTTTTTTTTTTATAAAAAGACAATTTCTATATTATATGCATACATGCCAATCGTCGCCTACATATATGTCGGAGAAATGAAATATTGAATATTTATCTAATAATTAGTACGAGGTTGATAGAATAATGACGGCATCAAATGAAAAATACATAAATAGAAACCTATTTATATATAAACCGTAAAAATAAATTTTCTTTTTTTTGTTTTAATCATATATCCAATAGATTATTGAATCCGACGTGTGGGTTTTTTATTTGTCAGTAATGTTGAATAATTTATAGAAAGTTCTTTTCATTTTTAAATAAAATATTCTTTTGTAGATTTTCTATTAATAAAATATACTTTTTTTTCTAGATTAATATGATTCATTTGACGTCGTCATAATTTATTTAAAAATATCGAAAAAGATACAAAATTAGTGAACGAGAATTTTTTTGTCAACTTGTTACGACGTAATAGATCTTTTTTTTTTTGATTAGTGTGATATTGTTTAGTTTCCATTGGTATCTAGTTAATTAGAGAAATAAAAAGAATGATTCAATTCAAAAGTTTTATATTACTTTATTCTAAATGTGTCCCAATTATTTAGTCTCGAAAAAATGTTAACTGTTTATAATAGAGTATCATATCTAATCAAGGTCTTATTTGATATTATTTTGCCGTGTTTTTGAATGTTTTTTTCTATAAAAATATTTAAAGAATTCATTTACAAAATAGATTTAAAAAATGTAGCAAACTTTAATGTTGATATCTTTGTTTTAGCAAGTATATTTGGTATTTTTTTTACATCCGATGAAAGATTAGATGATGACTGTAATGGTTTCTCTGGTATCTTTATTCTTTTGTTATCATTATTATCTTTTCCATTGGTCCAAATAAGTTTTTGAAGATCAAAACTACGTAAAATATTTGTCATTGGTAATTCATTAGGTAATTCAATTATTTCACTAATATGTAATTTATCATTATTAAATGACAATGCATGTGATAGTTCTAAATCAGGAATTGCTGTAACACGTTGCCAACGTTGAGTTATTTGATTAAATACTTGAAGATCAGGTACAATATATGTTTTATGAGTATGTGAATTAACATTGAAACCACCTGCAACGTATACATTTTGTTCATTAATTGAATTACCTGGAATAATAAAAACTAATGGTAGAGCACGAACAGTATCGATTTGAGAAACATATCGCCATTGTTTATCTTGTGGATATCGAAGTGTAAGATATTCACCATGAGCGATTGATTTATTTCCAAGAATATCATATCCTGAGAAGAAGAAAGGAAATATTCATAAAAAAAGAACAATGATTATAATTCACCTCCAATACAATGCAATATATTATTATGTACACCTACTCCAGGTCCACTTGTTGGTGCCTATATAAAATAATACAGATTGAATGTTTTCGTAGAATTTTTACTGGAAGATCAGGTAGTTTTATCCATGTTTCATTAGAATTCTTCAACATCAAACCATAACAATCAGTTAGTACTTTATTATCAAGAGTATTTCCTCCAACTACAAAAAACATGAAAAAGCATATTTTCATATTCTTTCATACTCGCATAAATATAATTTTCATCACAGCACAATCCAAAGCAAATAGCCTAAAAAATTTCTATATTACATTTAAAAACTTTTATATAACTTACTGCGTTTGGTAATGCTTGTATAGGTATTAATTTACTCGTTTGTATATCGTACTTGTAATCGCTAAATAATAATCGCTTCATTTCGATTATTGATTAGTACAAAAACAATCACTAACTGCAGAGCTTTTCTTCGTACTGGAATCTGAGGATCATAAATATAACCTACAGATAAAAAAGATGATAATTTCATATCTTTATTGAATATTATTACACACCACCAACGATATAAATATATTTTTCTGTATGAACAATAGCAAATCGTTTCCTTAATTCAGTTTTAGCAAGTTCATTGAGTACATAATTTGTAAATGTAACAATATCATTTTCATTTTTTTCTAATGTTGATGAATGTATAACTAGAGATGGTTTGCCTAATTTTACTGTTTCATATTGAATATCGTTTAGTTGACCAAATCCTCGTCGAAGACTATTTAGATTATATTCTAATCAAAAAAAAGTAACTTCTATTATCTGAAATCAAAATTATCTAATACCTGCATAGCATTTATCCTATTTATATATAAACAGTTCATTTATTTTTCTTTCTCATAATTTAAATATGAAATCATACGGAATAGTTAGATTTACATTTAATACCTGGTAGAACTTCTTCTCTAGTTTTTTGTTGCTCTTGTACTGAGATAATTCGTTCACGAGGATATTTAAGTAACCTATTGGGATCTATTGCACAACTATAATTCATTTCAATGTAAAAAAAAGAAGTTAATTCTAGGCGCTGAGAAAATATAATTTCACTTAGTTATATTCATCAAACAGATGTCGTATATCATTCGATTTTTTCTCGTATAAACAATAGCGATAATCGAGAAAAGGAAGAAAGAAAAATCATACTAGCACAATTTGTAAAAGACGAAGATGGACGAGTCTAGTTCATTTTCTCTTTTAGTATCTTTTGTTTAAACATTTCAATAAATGATGGAATTTTTTATTTTATTTTCCCATCTTTTTGTTTTGTTTTGTTTTTCTAGATGTCGACAGATACGACAACAATAGGAAATCCTAATGAAACCACGAATATTCGTCGTGTGGAACCACCAGTTAATGTTTATGTTCGTATTCGACCATTTATTGGCGATGAACTTAATCGTGGGGAAAATCAAAATATGCTTTGCATTCGTGACGAAAGACGTATAGCGGTGAAACTTTATCCAACAGCAACAAATAATATTCGACCAGCACAAACATCTTACAATGAATATGAGGTTTGAAAACTTTGAAATTAAATGACAACAAAAAAAAGAGTTTTTCTTCAATACCAATAGGTAACGAGAATATTTGATCATAATTGTACACAACAAGAACTATTCGAACAAATTCTTGAACAACCTACTGATGAAATATTTACTGGTTCAAATTGGCTTTTATGTACATTGGGTCTTACAAATAGTGGTAAGGATTCGAAATAGTATATATTAGATTATTTCAAGATGTAATCTAACACAAATTTATTGATCGAGAAGGTCAATTCTATATACATACTTCCTTTTATCAATGACTAACACAATCTACATAATTTTCTGAGATTTTCGAAAATGTTTGAATAATATGTAAAACTTTATGAGTTTAAAACTAATCTTTATATTAAGGTAAAACTCATACAATGTTTGGTACACCAAAAGATCCTGGTCTTATTCCTCAATGTTTACAACGTATATTTTTACATGTTGGTTATAATATTGATACAAAAGTTTTATATAAACCTGATGGTTTAGAAAATTTAGTACAAACAAATATGAATAATCTTCAAGATGAAATTAATTATCGTAAATATATATTTAAAGATGACAAAGATGATCATGTATGTATACATATCATTTGCCTCTTTTATTTCTTTGAATAAAAAATTCTTTTCCTAACAATTTAGCGTCGAAATCATTTACAAAATATAATTCAAGATCAACAATCTATTCTTGATGATCATTCAGTTGAAGGTAAAACAAAACGTGTTTTTCTTCTTTCATTTATTTATTGTACAAAAAAAATTTCTTAGATGAACATTATTCAATATGGATATCATTTTTTGAATTATATAATGAAAGTGTTTTTGATTTACTTGTTAAACCAAGTGCAATGAAAAAACGTAAACCATTACGTTTAATGCAAAATAGTGAATCAACTGTTATAAAAGATCTTGTACAAATTCCTGTTTTTGATTTAAAAGAAGCTGAAGATACAATACGATTTGGTTATTCAAATCGTGCAACATCAAAAACAGAATTAAATGAAGCATCATCACGTTCACATGCTGTACTTTGTATTACATTAATTACATTTGATGAATTTGAAGAAGAACCAACAATGAGTCATATGTGTAAGTTGATTTCAAAGATTAAAAAAATAACGAAATTATATTTTTTTAATCTCTTATAGATATATGTGATTTGGCTGGAAATGAACCATCAACTGGTACAGGAAAACAATTAGCTGAAACATGTAATATCAATACATCGTTAATGACATTTAAAGATTGTATTCGTGTGTTAAATGAAAATCAAACAGCTAAGTATGAGTTTTAAAATTTCTAATTAAAAGGATAAATGAAAGTTGTATTTTTGTAGGAAACAAATGTTATTACCTTATCGTAATAGTGTATTAACAAGTATATTTCGACCTTTTTTTATTGGTCGTGGACGAACTATTATTTGTTGTAATGTTAATCCATGTGCTACATTTATTTCACAAACAAATGATTTGTTAAAATTTAGTGCTCTTGCACAAAAAGTATGTATTGACAAAAATAGAAGAGAGAATATTTTATTTTGATGTTTTTTATAGACAGTTATTGTACCAATGGAAGCACCACAAAAGAAAGTCGTAGTAGAATCAAAAATTAAAGGACCTAAACGATTAGGACAAGGTGTACGTGGAATTGGTTTAGGGAAAAAGAAACATCAAATGGGTGATGGTGATGAAGGTGAAGATCAAGATGGTAAGAATTTTACATACGAAAGAATAATAGTTCATATGGAATGCCTTTTTATTATAGGTATAATGGTGGATGAATCAGATTTACCAAGTGATATACAATCGGTAAGGTCTTATTGAGTCAGTCGTTCTCTCAGTAAACTAGCATTGATAAGAAAAAGACGTTTCGACTCAGTCTCTTTCAACTGATGAAAACTGCAGGTTACTAACTATTACTATTCTTGAGACATTCGTGTTGTATCCACTTCTAGCATCGATATTAATAAATCTTCATTCATAGGTACATTATTGGAAATATTGTACAAAAAAAGCTATGGAACTTTTACAAAAACAAGCATCAAATCGTCGATTATATCTCATCGAACGACAGTTTGTTTTGATTCTTTATTTTTTCGTAATCTTTCATCATGTTTTTTGCTTCTAGTCAAGAACGTACAAAAGCTATTGAATATATTCTTCATCAACGAGAACAGATTGCTGAATTTAACAATGAAAAACAATCGGTAAATTTAGAAATTCTATTTATACTCCCCTATATTTTCTTTTTGTAAAATTTAGTTCAATCAACAAATTGATTCACTCAATAAAACAATTGTTTCCGAACAAGAAAATTCGAAACTTATTCAAGCAAAATCTAATGAATATGAAAAAAAATATAATGATTTATATAAAAAAACTCAACAAACAAATCATGATAATGATACATTACGTTCACGTTTGAAAAATGTACAACAAAAATTTGATTGTTTAAGTACGGAATATAATACAACAATTGAACAAAATCGTCAATATGAACAAAGTCAATTTAATGAAAAAACGTCTTATAATGAAGAAATAAAACGTTTAAAACATGATTATGAACAAGAAAAAGATGAAAAAAATCAAAAAGATAAAGTAATTGAACAATTAAATGAAAAAATTCGTTTTGAACAAAATCAAAATGAAAAAATTCAACAAGAATTAATTCAATTAAAACAAGATTTAAAAAATATTCATTCAAAATATGATACATTACAAGTTGAATTACTTCAAGTACGTGAAGAAAAAACGAAAGAACCTATTATTATTATTGAATCATCATCACATCCACCACCACCGCCACCGACAACAGCAGCAGCAGCAACGGCAACAACAACAGCTGCAGCAGCAGCAACAACGACAACACGATTACTGCGATCGAAAAGAAGTGCTCATGAAGAGGTGGCAATACTTTGCTTCTCTTTTTTATTTAAATTCCTTCGATTTTATATAGGATGCACAAGATAACAAGAAACCTAAACATGGCACACCTGATCGACCAGCAGGAAATAGTGGCTTGGCTAGTAAACCTAGTACTAGAAGAATACCGTCAAAAACTAATGTAAGATTTTATTTTAATAACAAAAAGTGTTATGCAAATCGATATATATTTACTTGAAAAATCAGCAGTTTCCCAGACTTATCTGGATTTTCTCGTAGAATATTCAGAAAAATGTTTTAGAATTAAGTATGAATTGATTTCATTTATTTTTTCTTACAGCCGGATGATGAACGTAAACCAACACCATCAACTCTTGTCAAAGATGGTAATTCTAATAGAATAGTACAACTTTATTGTATATCTATATCTTTTAATTTTAATAGCTAAAACTAAGAGTGCATCAATTTTAAAAAAACGACCATTGGTACCATCAAATAGTGCAGATTCTCCAATGGTAATATCTAAATTAGGTACTGAACCAACAACATCACCTGTTGATCTACAACCACCTTCGTTAGTTTCACCAGCAATTCAAAGTACAATGAGTCCAAAACCATCTGCGATTCAACGTATTCAATCATTTTTTCGACATACACCACGTAAGATATCTATTCTCATTCAAACTAAACACATTCTAATTTTTATTGTATTTCAAAGCATCAAATCGTATTATTAATCAATTAAAAACGAATTCAGCAGGCACGACATGTGGTCCTTCCTCACCAATAAAATTACCAAATAGTCCTATTGTAATGTTACAAAAATCAACATTAGCTATGAGAAAACAAACTCCTAAACGACGATATAAATTACGTAGTCGTGTTAATTCAAATCAATAATTGTCAATATTATATATAAATATATAACTGAAAATTGTCTTTTCTAATGCATCTGTTTCGTTCTCTTAACGTATATGTGTGTATTTGTATTGTATATCTTAGATATTCTTTTTCCTATTTTCTTCTATTCTTTTCCTCTTGTATATCGCTGTGAGCATGATGAAGATGAAATTTACTTTATTCTATCATTCATCGAAATTGAAATATGTGTGTGTGCGATATATGTGTTTAATAATTAAGAAATATATTAGGTTTTTATTTGGTCTATAACAAAATAATTTCAAAAAGGTTTTTTGTATATCATAATATAATCTGTTAAGTTTTGATTTATGAAAGATAAAACAAATGGCTATAATATGTCTGATCATAGTTGTCTCCTTTTGAAAATCCATAATATATGGAATAAGAAAGTGAATCTTAAAAATATCGTTAATTTCTTCATAATTATGTGGCTATATTAGATGAATCCTAATGGTTTTATTTACCATTTCTAATTAGATTCTCTTTTAAGGTTTCATTGAAATATCTTGTTACGATTGAACGCTATTTTACTCGTTGAAACTGTATTAAAGTTAATGGATTGAATTCTCTTTAACTGTACAATGATGTGAATTCTAAGATGCTATCTTTCGATCATGTCGAACAACGATTAATATAATATTTATATAACGCCTGTAAGTATAAGTACACAAGATGATTAAATCTATCCTATTTTAGTGTAAATATTTAATAAAGAATTATCTTCAAATTCTTAAAATGATGTTCGCAGTACATTTCAACTATATAACATGTTTCTTATTAACGAATTACAATACCTAAAAAAGATGTTTAATGATGTTTTCGAGTATAATAAATATAATGCTTCTTTTCTTTCAGTATAACTGTTGATAATAAATTGGTAGAGAAGAATTCTGTTTATGAGATAAAGTGTTTCGCCTAATAACAGGTAACATCTAGAGCGTGCGACATGTAAAAAAAACAGTCTAAATCAAACATTATACACTAAAAATATCGTTCGAATAAAATCGGAAATAAAATTATCGATGATTAAAAACTTGAAAAAATAATAGTCTTTTCTAAAAAAATATTCCTTTCAAAGTAGCTCATATAAAAAGAAGTTTTTATATAATGATATCGGTTAACATAGCTGACAATCATATTTAAACTAATAATAATTATTTATTAAATATTGACTCAATGGTATGCTATTTAATAAGTAAATCAATATGATGAAACATTATCAAAACTTGTTCTATTGTAGGAAAAGGAAATAAAAATAAATAGGCAATAATATCCATCTGGTATACTGTCCGTAAACTTTCTATAATAAACGTTTATTCACGAGAATTTTTTTTTTGATGACACTATTTGACGATCATAACAAGACGATCAATCATTTCAATAGGGATAATACGAGAAAATATGTAGGATAGATATGTACTTATCGTAGACAGTTAGTAATTTCTTATAAATAAAGATTTTTTTATTGTTTTTATCTTTCTAATGTCGTAGTACTTTGTGGTATGTTAATATTTCTTTTTTTCTTAAATATTCTTCGTAGATATTTTTATGATAAAAGACACATATCTTGATAAACATGTTTTATATATTTATTCTGTTCATTTTTTTTTCATTTGTCGACAGAGGGAGAGACTGGTCAAGATCATATATCATCTCATATATTTTCTATTCGTCCATTAACATTAACTGATATTCTTTTCATGTTGTCGATGAATCATCTTTTTTGTTATTTATTTACTTTACATTCATTTTTTTGACCACTTTAGATCTAAATGTCTCTTATTCGATATAATCGTATCCTATTATCACATTTGACATTATCAAAACAAACACGATTGATTACTCCGAAGCATCCTTCATCGATAATAATTCGTCATGCAACAGAAATTCGCTCACGAAAAATAGTTCGAAATGATGGAAATACAAAACAACGCAAGAATACTGTCAATCCAATAGCACAAATAAAAAAATTGGGTGACAAAGCAGGCAGGATGGATTTTAATAAATTTTTAAGCATCAATATAACTGGAATACATATATATATATTTAGCCAAGATACTTTCAAATGAAAATTTGGAAGCAATATATAATCGTTTTGATCCACTTCGTGAAGATCCATCGAAAGATCCAGCTTTTCTTGATCAAATAGCGACAATAAAAAATCCGCTACAAAATATTATTCAATTAAAAGATAACGATATTCGATTTAGGTAAAGATAATATATATTTATAAGTTCATAACTTTATCTTTTTTTTCTTAATCTTAGTAATCGCATAATTAAAGCAAAAAATCGACAAGAACGTTATAAAAAAGGTTACGTTTTACTTGAAGGAAAACGTTTAATTGCTGATGCCATTCAAGCCGGTGCTGATCTTTTAACAATATTTACTACTGATCAGCAAATTCTAGATGTAAATAACGATAAAAATCGTACTCAGTTTAGACTTTTTTTTCCCTAATAGAAATATGATAAAAGTATCTTCTTCAAACATTTTTCATTGATATCGGAAACTATTCCTTATACGATAGCATACATAGAATTCTCGTTAATATATAGATTCATAATATATCTTATCAAGTTGTCTTATCAAAACAAAGTCCAGTAGTTTGTTTAGCCTTGTTATATATCATAGATATATTTATATTTCTAGTTGTTTATAGTATTTGTTTGATATAAATAGTATACAAATAATTCTACTATTCACTACTCGATAAATACAAACAGTTGATAAAGAATACATAGAACTTGTAATTCGATACAGTTTTTTATTCATTGATGATGACTAAGAGAAAAAAGCGATTATGTAAGAAAATAAAAATTCTTTGTTTTTTTAGACAATTGATTTCTCACCAACAGATCTGAATTTTACTGCTTATCAAGTTTCACCAAGTGCATTCCGTACATGGTCAGATGTACAAACAAGTCAAGGAGTTATGGGTAGAAATTTTATAAAAGGAATTAATTGATAAAATATTGTTTTTTCTTCTCTTAAATTTTATTTAGCAATTTTTGCAATGCCACGACCTGATACTTGTTCATTTCAACAACGCATAACTCTTCCAATAACTGTTATTTGTGATAATGTTCGTGATCCAGGAAATATGGGAACTATTATTCGAACATGTGCTGCTGTTGGTTGTGATCGTTTACTTGCATTGAAAGGTTGTGTGGATATTTGGGATCCAAAAGTTATTCGTTCTGGTATGGGAGCACATTTTCGATTACCTATAATCAATGATGTTGGATGGGAAACAATTACTAATCATATACCAGAAATGAGTAAGATTTATTTAGCTGATCATAAATATTCATTTGAAGAAAATAAAACCTTATCAGATAATAATCGTAAGTATTCTAAATAAAGATTTTCTATTTTTAATATTATTTTCTTCTAGCATCAAAACAAATGTTTGAAGAAATGCTTGAAAAACGAAAACAAATCAAACGTTCCGATAAAACTGAAGATCGTTCATATTCATTATCAAATAATCGTTTTTTACCATTATATAAAAATATTCCTATTGATTATCAATCATTATGGCAAGCATTTTCAAATATAAAATCATCCGATCATTCGACAATAATTGTTGGTGGTGAAACAGAAGGTACAAGTCTTCAAGCAAGAAAATTAACTATTGAACATGCTGGAAAAATGGTTTATATCCCATTATTAAATGATGTTGAAAGTTTAAATGTTGGAATTGCATTAAGTGTTATTTTGATTGAATTAAGAAAATCTTATGAAGATCTTGTTCAAAAATCATATTTAATCGAACATAAAGATGTTTAGTTTTTGTTTATTTTTAGATATTCTTTTTTTTTTACTTTGAATTTAATTCAAAAGAACGAACAAAATTATGGGCGAAACTTTAACTGATGAAGAAAAAGCAACAATTGCTCGACGTTTTATTGCTCATGCACCACCGGGAGAATTTAATGAAGTTTTTAATGGTTAGATTAGAATTAAAGAAAAATATATCTTTATAATCATTTTTTTTTCTTGTTGTAGATGTTCGAACATTATTGAATGATGATGCGTTAGTTCGACGATCAGTTTCAAAGTAAGATAGAAAGTCAAGTGTACATTGACTCTATTTGATTAGATTAATAATTTGTGTTGAAATATACTTGACATTTACTAAGTCTATTTGGATAAGAGAAGTTACAAATCGTTTTGTTATTCGAATGAGTAAATATTGTAAAATTCAATTAGTCTAGAAATTCCAATGGGAATTCAGGTGATAGAATCTCTTGTGACGGATAGTTCATGATCGATTCTAATAAAATTATGGAAAATATTTCATTTATTCAACATTTTTTCATAGAACTTAATAAATTACAATAATATTTTGTATTTAAGAGCATTTGCTGAATATAATCGTGATCAATATATACCAACGAAAGTTCAAGGTGTAGAAGAAGAATGTCTTATAACAGATGCAAATGATTTAAGTGATAGTCGATTTTATGATCCTCGTACACGACAAAGTTTTAAGTATATATTTCTCTTCTGTAATATTCAATTTGTCTAAATTTAATTCTAATTCAGATTCGATCATTTACGTCGTGAAGCATCGGAATATCAACCACATACATCCGATGAACAATCCGAACCATGGCGTTCTACATTTGAAAAGGAACTTACTGAATACATTAAAGAACGTTATACATATGGTGCTTGTACGGTTATTGGTGGAAGTGATGCTGATACGATTACATTAGCTGCTTTTATTGAAAGTCATAAATTTGAACCGAAAAATTTCTGGTATAAATTATGAAAATTTTCAAAGAGAAATACATTCTATTTTCTTTTTTTGCATTTGTTTTATAGGAATGGACGTTGGCGTTCAAAATGGTCATTAGCTTTTACAAAAGGTCAAACAGAATGTGAATTAACTGGTCTTATTAAAGCTCAAGTAAGTTATAAAATATATGATTGGTTTTCTTGCAAAACTAATAAAACCGAAGAGTGACTCATCTATCGATTACACTTCATTTAAGTCTTTATTTTTCGACTCGAACTCAGACACTATTGGTTGGGATAAAATCTAAACCACACTCTTCATACTTTCTAAAAGGCTCTTTCATAACTAAATCAGTCAATCGAGCTAAACTTAAGAATTTCTGTGATTTTATTCCATTTTATTATTTCTTAGGTTCATTACTTCGAAGATGGCAATGTACAATTAGTCAGTAGTAAAGATATTACCGAAACTATTCAACTTCAAGTAAATATTTTTTTTTTTGTTCTAATAAAAACAATTTTAACTATTTTCTTTGCTAAGGACGAAACAACGACTGCTAAAGAAATTATTCGAATTATTCGTCAATCTGAAGATAGCTATCAAGTAAATAATTAATTGAATTAATTTCTTTTTAAAACTTTGTTTGTTGTTTTCAGCAAGCTGTTAATGAAAATTATCAAGTTATGTCTGATTCAACATTTAAAGCATTACGTCGTCAATTACCAATAACAAAAGCTAAAATTGATTGGACAAAAATTACTGCTTATAAAATTGGATCCGAACTTAAAAATGCTTAAACAAATTAATTTATATAATATATATATATCAAATCATTCCATCATGGTGACAGTTCGTTCGTTTTTTTTCCTACTTCTTCTGCTTTGTTCATTTTAAAACAAACTTTCTTCTTTTCTTTTTTGTCGGTTCATTATTCAAATGTCTATTCTTTCTTAATTTACACATCACTCTGTTTGTCTCTTTTATGATTGAAATGAAAAAAAAAAAAGATTTATATATCTTATTTGATAGCAATGTTGATTTTTCTTTGTGGTTATT
The DNA here is from genome assembly GCA_905250115.1 of Adineta steineri. Lineage (NCBI taxonomy): Eukaryota > Metazoa > Rotifera > Eurotatoria > Adinetida > Adinetidae > Adineta > Adineta steineri. The sequence goes on from CAJNOI010000040.1 coordinate 494,688, forward strand.
TCAGTTTTATATTTTTTTGCAATTTGAAAATGATGAATGGAGAACATAGTGATGGACAATTATCAGATACATATTTGGATAATATTATAAAACAACTTGAAATATCTGATGGATCACAATCAACATCATGTGTTCGGTATATATAAAAATGAATCGAATATATATGTATTTGAAATATTTCGTTTAGCTCGGTTTTTGTTCGAAATGATGCCGGAACATTTTTAAGAAAACTTGACGAACGTATTAAATATTATGATAATGAAATAGAAAAACTATGTAATTTTCAATATCAAAGTTTTGTTAAATCATTTCATGAGTTATTACAAGTACGAAAAGATACAACAAGTATGAAGGTAAAAATTAGAAATTTTCGATTGTTTTTTTGTTATTCGAAATTTTTCTAGAATGAACTTGTGAAAAATAATCAAATGATGCAAGTAGCTGGACAAAGTTTAGCAAAGAAAACTGAAGCTTTAATTAAAGAATATCATCGACAGAGTAATATACAACAAACAATTGATGCACTATCGCAAGCATTTCCAGGTATTATAATTAAAGAATCTAGCATCACCGATCGGAGATTTTAATTTAAATAAGAGAATAATAAATATTTATTGATAATTTTTAGTTTTTGAAACATATCGAAAATTACAAGAATGTATGGAAGAAAAAAAGTAAGTTTTTCTTTAAATTTTCTTCATTTATAAAATATTATTCAATAGACTTTATCCAGCATTAAAATTACTTGAACAATTAGAAACAAAACATCTTGTTCTTGTAAAAGAACATCGTTGGTCAGAACTTATTCAACATAATATTGCAAAATTTCGTAATCAAATTCGTAATGAATCACATAATGAATTAAAAAATTTTCTTGAAAATGTTGCAACACATGCAGATAAAATTGGAAAAAGTGCTTTTGCACAAGTATGTTTAAATATAAAATATCAAAACAATACGGTTCATTCAGGAATTATATTTTATCGGTTGAGAAAAGTGGGCTCCAAATTTCGAGTTTTCGACAACTTGTCGCTTGTAACAGTGTGCTTTCTTTTCTTGATCATTACCAGTCGACTCAGCACAGTCTAGAGTATCTATTAGAGCAATCAAAAACAGATGATTACAGTTTTCAGGTAGAGTTTTTCATAAAACTTTAGAAGGGCGTAAACTCCGAATTTAGAGTACACTTAATTTGACCTATTTTATCTTATGATGAGAATCATCATCAAATTGTGTTGAGTAGGGGTAGGACAGTTCCAAGTTTAGATGAACTGGTCAAAAGAACTAGCAGTTCAGTTCGGTTCTATTCAAAGAACTGTTGGCATAGTTCAGTTCTTTTCAAACGAACTATTAAACAGTTCCTAAGAACGGAACTAATATGGACCTGTCCTACCCCTAGTCTTGAGTATTATTCGAATTCAGTTTTTTTTCTGTACTAATAAGAGTATATATCCAAGTATCCTTCAGCTTAAAATCTAGCCCAGTGCTTCCTTTCTTCATGGTGAAAAAAATTAACTACTTACTTCATCGTTCAAAGATATTTAATAGTAATGGAAAAATTTTATTACGAATATTTCTACATTAATTTTTCAAGTCACATTCGTACTTCATTGTAGTCGAAGGACATTCATGTGATTCGAGCAATTAATCAAAAAATATTGTGAGTCTTTTGTCTAAATCTGTAGCTTTTGAATAATTTTCTTTCTTTGTTTTCCTGTTTCATTAACAGACTTCTTCTTCTTCTTCTCATTTATCCATTGACAGTCTCAATCATAACGCAATATTTTATTTTTGTTTTAGGCAGCTACTCGTCTTGATATTGACAGACGTTATTATACATCCGAAGAAGATCGAAAAAAAGATCAACAACAACCAGTTGATGGAACAATTGATTCAGCTTTAATAAATATGAATATAACTGAATTAATCGATTTTTCTCCAATTTATAAAAGTCTTCATATAAATTTATTTCTTAATTGTAAAGAAGAATTTTCTAAACATTATCAACGTGAAAAAACAAAACAAGCGCCTGTTATAATGGATGTCCCACCAAGAATGCATGAATCATTTGATGCATTTAAAAAATATTTACAACGTGTAACTGGTTTTTTTATTGTTGAAGATCATGTTATGAATACAACTGAAGGTTTAATTGATCAAAGATTTTATTATGAATTATGTGAACGTGCAACACAACAATTATTAGCTGTACTTCGACGTGCAGTGGTTAGTTTTATTCTTTTTCTTCTTCTTCTTCTTTATACAGATTTGTTTAATATCTATACACATATCAACAGGATTTCTGTTTACAACCGAGTACTTCCAGTGGGGTAATTTAATAGTAGAAAAACAAATAAGAATATTATTGAAATTCTGCTGCTCAATTGTTTGTTTTTTCTCTTTTACATAAGAAGAAATAATTCATAAATTTTACTCTATTTTAGTCACAATCATACAATCCTGAATTAATGCTTGATATGAAAATAGTTGTTGTACTTTTTTGTGCTGCAATTAAAGAATCTGGTTTTCCAGTTACACCTTTATTAGATGTTTTAATGGAATTACGGTTAATAAGAAAATTGGGAAAAAATATGTTTATATTTATTTATTTTTCTTTTCCAGAGAAAGTTATCAACAATTATTATTAACACAATGGAATCAAAAATTTAGTGAAATTCTTACAAAAGATAATTATACACCAATGATTATTGAAGATGAAACGAAATATCAATTACTTCTAAGACAATTTCCATTGAGAATTGAAGCAACTGAAAAGGTTTTTAGTTAACAAATAAAATCTCGATGTATTTATTTATTGAAAAAATTTTAGTTACCATTTCCACGTTCATTACCATATAGTGAATCAGTACCAAAAATATTTTTAGAAATTAAAGATTTTGCTTCCATATGTGCGAAATTTGCTAAAGGTCTCAACGTTAGGTAAATAATATTAAACAATATGATACATATATTATATTAATGAATATTTTCTTTTTAGTAAAACAGAAATCGACGATATGATTCGAAAACCTACAAATTTATTATTAACTAAAACATTAAAAAGTGCTCTAGTAGAATTAACAGCAGCTGAATCTGAAACTCAACTTAATTTTTCACAAGTAAACTCATTTCAAATAATATTTTTCATAAAAATATATAAAAATGTTTACATTCTTAGCTTGTTCAAATTTGTATCAATACATTACATTTAGAAAATGCTATGCCTTATTTAGAAGATTATATTATTGCTTTAGTACAGTAAGTATTTAATTGAATGTTATAATATTTTAGAAAAGTATTATTTTTATTAATAATCTGTGAAAATGATTATCCTCTCTGTTGATTCGTAGAAAATCACACGCTATATATAGAGCGATGAATGATTAAAGCTAAGAAAACATCCCAACAGGTGAACGAGATGAGAAAAGTCTTACCACATAGGACAACATAAAATGAGAAATCCATAAAGCAGAACGAAAGATGAGATATATTTGACGAGATGAATTAAATGATGATGACACCACCTAACAAATCGAATTATTTATATTCTAGTGGTAGTGCAAGACAAATTGGACTTCGATTACAAGGTGCATCCATGCTTAAAGTAACTATATATTTACATAGTTCTAAATCATACCATATTTAAATTTTCTATTAGGATATTCGCAGTCTTGTAGAAGATCGTATCTACGATAAATTAAATGATAAGATCGATCAATGTTTAGATATTGGTAATGAAAATTATTGATTGATTTGAATTTTTTCATTTAAAAAACCTTTTAGCTTCATACGATTGGATGATGCAAGAAGCATCTGGTGTTGCTAGTGATTATATTACTACCACAATACAATTTCTTGAAAATACATTTCGTGCATTTACACATCTACCAGTAAGATTTTTACAAAATTTGAATTTTCTTCCGCTTTTCTTCTAAATAAATTATTTTTAATTCTTTTACTTTCTAGAGAAAAGTAAGTTAAAATTTATCTATGCTCACCAATAAATATCTATCATTGCTAAAACAATAGAAAATAACCACTAAGAAAAATTTAGATGGGGATATCTAAAAGATTATCTATTTGTATTGCTCTAATCAAATAATAAATTTGAATTATTTTTATTCACACCTTTTTTTCTCTCTCATTCAATGATCTTTTTATTTTTCTTTGTATAGACTCAATTATCTCAAACAACATGTTTATCAGCATGTAAACATATATCAGCATCATTAATAAATATTATTCTTAGTCCTGATGTAAAAGCTTTATCCTTTGGTGCACTTGAACAAATGAGTCTTGATTTAATGCAATGTGAAGGTTAGAATGATTTCGATTTATTTATTCAAAATAAACTTTTCTTTTTTTATTATTTAGTATTCGCATCAAAAATTAATATTGCAAATTTAGATAGTGAAACATTATTACTTTGCTTTCAAGATCTACGTCAAGTAATATGAAAAATACAAAAAGAAAAAGATTTTATTGTGTAATATTTTTTAGTTACTTGATCTTGTTATGGATAAACAATGGTCAGTTTTTTTTGATCAATATGGTGATCCAAATTCACCGTTTGCACGTGTTCATCCACATACAGCTTTAATTGTTGTCGAAAAGTAAGTTGAAATGAATGAATATAATAATTTTTATCTATGAATTATTTAGATTACGAGAAGGATTAAAACGACCATTATTACGTAAATTTAATCAACCAGCAATGGAAAAAGAAAATATTAAATTATTAGAAACAGTTGCAAGAGATTTACGTGGTATCATTGCGGAAAGTTCTCAAGCATAAACTTATTTGAACAAATATTCTTTTTTTTCTTCTTCTTCGGTGCAATTCTTTGTGAATTGTTATAGATGTTTCTTTTCCATCATCTTCTTATTATTATATTCCATGTATATTTGTTTGTTTGAAAGGTTATTTAACTACTAATTTGATTATATACGGATTATTTTTAAACTTATCTGTTTTTGTATGAAATAAGAAAAAGTATATTAAATAATGAATTTTTAATTTTTAATTTGTAATATAAACTAGATTATAATCAAAATCAATATAATAGAAAAATTAGAGTTTTAAAATGTTCTTTGATCTGCAATTGATGGATAAATCGAATTTAGTGAGTGTCAAAAAATGGATTTGATTTTTATACTTGAAAATCTTTTTGGTTATTTTCAAAATGGGTTTATTAAGATTATTCATTTATTGGAATCTACGATATTATCACTTTTTGTTCAAGATGTTTTGTAAGAAAAAAAATCGGTAAATGTAATCCTTCATATAAAATATCGCTCTCTCACCCAGTGCAGCTTATAAAGAAATGCGTTAAAGCTTAAAATATAAAAATCGAATAGATAGAGACAAAGAGTAGATATATAGTCGTTGTTTAACATCCTTGAAGAGAATACTGAAGTAAGAGTAGTAGGGTTCTCTTTGGGAACGAAAAACACCTTATGTTTCCAGTAAAAGAGTTTTGTGTCCTTCCATGAATTTTGATGGTAAAAGTGGTTTGAATAGTAATTTTTGTAGAGAAATGTTCGCTCTTTCAGTCTATACACTTAGAAGTTTAGAATAATTCTTTTCGGGCAATTCCTTGAGTCAACAAAAAGTTCAGGAAAATGATTTCCCCAAACGTGATGTCAACTAAATCAATTAACTGTCAAGAATTATTCTAAGCTTCCAAGTGCATAGACTAAAAGAGCAAATATGTCTCTACAAAGCCTATTGTGCAAACCATCTTTAGTATCAAAACTGGGGGAATAGCACAGAACTTTTTACCGGCAACAGAAGACGCTTCTCGTTTCCGCACAGGACCTTAGTCACTACCCACATACACTAACACAAGACGTTTATTTTTCTACTTTCTTGGGAAATGTTCTTTCACTTAATGGGTATTTGTCTGTATCAAATAATTCATTTTTTTGTTTTGACTGTAAATCTACTGTTCGAGACACAACTATAACTCATTCGTTAACACATTATCAGCAGAAATTAGCGTCATAAACAGGATGTTCTTTCGATTTAATATACTCCGAAAAAGTTTTATTTATTTTGTTTTTGTTCGACATCTACATAAAACAACACAGTTATTACATGTGTTTAATATATAACAAAAAAAGAAAAACACACGTATATATCATAATTTTATCTTGCAAATAAATCACCTGCACTCGGTAAAGGTGTCATTTCAATATTATTTACATTTTTTGGCAAATTTTTTCTATGTTTTTCAATTTCTTCACGAATTGAATTTAATTTGGATAATTTATTTTTATATTCTTCTAAAATTTTTTCTTCATATTCAATTTGTCGATCTTGTGCTTGAATATAACCTTGTAACATTTTAGCTGTATAACGACGTGAACGTAATTCACTTTCTAAACGTAAATTATATTCATCAAGTAAACCATGTGCCATTTGAACAAGTTTATATAAATCAGTTGCTTCTTGTTTATCACGAAGATTTTTTAATAAATTTGAATCACTCACTTCAATTGGTAATGCAGCTATTTTTTCTCGTACCTAAATGAAAGAAAGAACTTTTATTGTTTGAAATTTTGCTTTTATAAATCATACATCAGCATCTGATGATGGAGAATTTTCTAATTCTTGTAACATTTTAACAACTTCATCAACAACTGGTACAGGTATAGGATTAATTGCTAAATCACGGCGAATTTCTTCACGAAGAGATAATTTTCGTTTGACTTTTCGTCGTCGTTTTGGATTATTTCCAGTAGTTGATGATGGATCAGTTCGTTTACGTTTACCATGTCCATTTGTCTGATCTTCTTCATCTTCATCATCAGATTCCTTTTTTTGAATCTAATATAACAAACAAAATAATGATATAATATTACTTGAACCTTGATAAGTAAGACTATTTGTTATTCGCTATAAAATTTAGTACAAGTGAGAAGATCGTCAATAAGTTCAAATAGAAAAATCTCATTATAATACTTCATCTGGTATGAAAAAGATAAAAACTTGACTATGTCTGATAAAACGAACAAATAGAGAAGAGAATTTGAGGTAACAAGATAAAATAGATGAGAACGATATATGAAGTATTGCATTTAGTTTTGTAATATTACGTTTCATTATGATTTTCCAATCGGAATAGAACTAATCTATTTAAATATCGATCTGTCTTGTAATACAACAAAAAAAAAGATCTTTTGATCTTAATATCCATTCTTACCCCGTTCTCTAAACTTGTTTTGAGTAATTTAATAGCATCAGGTTGATAAATTTGTCGTTCATTCCATATTTGAATAATTCTTTTAACAGTTTTATGAATATTGTCATCATTACTTTTACTAACAATGTGTTGTACTGCTGAAGCAAGCATGGGAAGAAAATCCTTGACAAAATCACCACCTTTTCGTTTATCATGTTGAATAACATCATTAGCAACATAAAGAAATGCTTTAAAAATCAAAAGATAATGAGTTTTTATTTTTGTTAGAAAGAAAATAATTCAATTACATACCAATCTTTCGATCTGCTGCGGCACTAACTAATTCTTTTGCCCAAACATGTACAATCGTTTGAGATTGACGACGATGGTGCATAAGAAATAATGATAATGTTTCAACACTTTGCTGAGATGTTGAAAGGTCAGCAAAACGTTTTACTAGTTGAGATTCACTCACCATCTTGATTGATTATAAGATGAATTTTTCATTCATTCAATGATTAGTTATTGGTTTCTATTCTAACTAATAAAATATTTCTATTATTTAAATAATTATTTCTACAATATTATTTCATTTTCGATTTTTTCAAAATAATAACGTCAAATCAAATTCTGTAATAAAATTTGTTTTTTAAATATGCTAAAAATTAACGTTAATGCCATCTATATGTATACGTTTAACCAATTGGAGTATCTTTAGTCGCCTCTATACACCTGTTTTTGTTTCTTTTTTTCCCGACAGGAAAAAAGAATCATCATATACTTAGTCACATTTTACCCCCTGTTCTTCCTTCTACTCCCACACTTTTATTTTATATCTATTACAGGGTCAACAGTTTTTATTCTTTTTTTATTGTGGAATTTTCTTTATAGTTCTGATAACTTTTTTTTTTCGCCCGTCCTATGAATAAACCCTATAAAGTCAACTGACACGTAATAGAGTCAAATAAAATGTAAACGCGACACGCTATAATGTGCATAAAAAACGAAATGTTTATTTATTCGATAAATATGGAAATTTCACAAAAGGTTTTTTGTTTTACTATGAAATAAATTTATATCGTTTAGATATACGTGCTACTAAAAGTTATAAAGCACGATAATGTGTGAAGAAACACAGAATTATCTATGGGCTACACAGGATATACTTGGTCATGGTGCTACATCTCAAGTATACAAAGCTTATAATAAATCAACAGGAGAATTAGTTGCTGCTAAAGTTTATCAAGTATCATCAAATCTACGTTCACCCTATGGTGGACATCAAAATTATGCTCGTGAAAAAGATTTCCGTCCAATCTTAGATCGTGAAATGGATATACTTAAGGCAGCTGATCATGAAAATATTGTTCGTTATATTGCATTGGAACCAGTTGTTCAATCAGATGCAACACATTCACTAGGCAATCGAGAAGCTTTATTAATTGAATATTGTAATGGTGGAAGTTTACATAATGTTCTTGAATTACCTGAAAATCGTTATGGTCTGATGGAAGATGATTTTATGTTAGTTTTTAAACATCTTACCAATGCATTAAAATATTTACATGATAAAAATACCGTAAGAAAAATATTTCAGTTAATTTGATAAATTATATTTGCATCTTTTAATTTAGATTCATCGTGATATTAAGCCAGATAATATAATGCTTTCAGTTAATATCAATGGTGAACGTACATATAAATTAGCTGATTTAGGTGTTGCTCGTCTTATAAATGAAGGTGAAAATGCGTTTACTTCATTAGTTGGTACTGAAGAATATATTCATCCTGATTTATATCGGTAAGATCAATTAATTTACCATTTAAATTTAATTCTTTTATTCCTTTTTTAGAGCTGCTGTACGTGATAATAAAACAAATGTTTTACGAACAGCTTTACAAACTCGTGTTGATTTTCCGTTCGAAGTTGATCTATGGTCGCTTGGTGTAACACTTTATCAATGTGCAACTGGTCTGTAAAAAAAACCTATAAAATTATGTACTTTTTGCAATAGAAATGTATATATTATTTAAGGTGAACTTCCATTTCAACCATTTGCTGGTACACGTAAAGATCGAACAGTTATGAAACGTATTCTAGATTCAAAACCATCTGGTTGTATTTCCGGTATGAAATATTTGTTTTTTTTTGTATTCTGATCGAATATTTTTATTTATTTATTTAGGTATGGAAACTACACCAGGTGGAGAAATTCAATGGTCAAAAACATTACCAGATTCATGTCGTTTATCATCCAGTCTTAAATATCGATTAGAACTTTTATTACAACGTTTATTAGAATCCGAAAGAAATAAGTTAATGACATTTAGAGAATTTTTTATTGAAACTGATCGTATTCTTAATCTAATGCCAATTTATTATTTAAATTTAAAACTTTTTAAATTATCATGTGGTTATTTCGAACCAACACAATCAATCACAAAATTATATGATGAATTACATCAATTAAATGGCGATGAAAATAATGAAGAATATTATTGTTTATTTCAAAAGTAAGAAAGTTTTAATTATTCTATAAAAAAAAAATCTTCTCATGACTTCCTACATTATAATCACTGATAAAATTAATCTAATCTTTAAAATGATAAAAACATGACTTGTTATCTTTCGGTGAATAGGATATTTTGTTGGAATAAAAAATAGTTCACATTGATCTAAATTATTTTGTTCGTACAAATGATTACGATTGATATCAGTTCCATTAAATACATTATCAACTATAATGTTTTGATAACTTTCTTTCTCTGTTGTAATTATTACTATATCCATATATATGTATATCATATTTCGTATTTTTATTAGTGTACCATATCCGATACCAAAAAATAAGCCAATGTCAATAAAAATATTTTGTGAACAATTACCAATTCCAACATCACGTGAAACTCCACTTGTTTTTTATACATTTTCAGCATTAAAACATGGTGATACATATTCACCAAAAGTTCATATACCTGATGTTAAAGCTATTCGACAATATAATGATGTTGCTGCTGCATGTGAATGGAGTAAAGATATCGTTGGATTATTTTTTTATGTTAAAACACAATTAATTGAATATCAACATATTTTACAAACAGCACAATGTTCAACAACCATCATGCAACAACATTTAAAATCGAAATTATTAGAATTTCTCTGTACAATTCATTCCAAACTTATTGTTTTTCGTGCTATTGAAGAATTAAAAAATATTCTCGATCAAATTGATAATAGTACAAATGGACAATTAACACCAACAAATGGTAATTCAGTCAGTTTTAATGGTTTAACTGGACCTCCGCAAAGAGCCCTATCAACAAATAGTGGTGAAGCACCATCAATTGGCTTTTCACATTTGTTAAATAATCCACCATCGAATGATGGTAGTTTATCACCAGGTAATTCATTGAAATAATTTACTTTAAAACATAAAATATTATTTGAATAGGATCAACACGTCGTCAATCAACTTCATCTCCAATGCTACTTATTCAACAAAGTATTCGCATTTATCTTCGAGCATATCTTCAACCATATGAACAATTAAAGAAATGTCAAAAAGATATATTAGAAATGATTGAAAAGGAATTTGGTGGTCAATTAGGTATGGTTGAAGATCAAAAACCATTTGTTAATACACTTTGGTCATCACATCGTACTAAAACTTATTCATCATGGATTCATCGTACAGATAAACTTCTCAAAGATTTAAATGATCTCCATGAAAGCTTTCGTAAGGTAAATAAATGGCGGAAAATAAAAAGTCAAATATGAAAATCATAGATATACAGATGTTTGAACATTAGGGACCTACGGAGTCAACTTTTTTGACTCCAACGGAGTCGTAGTCGTAATCGGGTGTCGGAGTACTCCGTAGCTCCCTATTGAACACTTAATATACTTCTTAAGTTAAATCAGTTATTTGCTTTAAATGACTATGTAGTGCCCATTTTTAACTAGTATATAAAACGGCGAAATAGACGTTCTTCAAGAATAACCTTGACCAGTACATTTATCTTCTAAACGTACTCTCACTTATTATATTCAGTTGATTTAGTAGACTGATAGTTCATATCATAATCTTCCATGTTTAATGTCATAGTTTTAATTAATCGAGCATTATTTTTTGTTTCAGGATCGTTTATTAAGTACATATAATCGTTTACAAAGTGATTCACATTTTCGTCGTCGAAAAAATCTCGAACAATTACAGGATAAATTTGTTCATTTTGCTACTGATGAATGTTATCCAAATCTTGTTCAAATTTTTCATGATTATAATGAATGGATAAAACAACGTTCAAATATGATTCATGATTTTGAACGTATACA
>CAJNOI010000040.1:506307-534471 GCA_905250115.1 Adineta steineri
CAGTTTAGACTGTATACTTTCTGCATGTTAAGAAGTTTGATGAGAAAATCTTTAGCAAAAATATTGTTAATCAGTAATATAATAGTTACTTATAAACTTTATTTGCTAAGCGTAGAATGAGAAAATTGAATTGGATTAGTGAAACTTATTAATTCATAACAGAATATTATATATTATAAACTGTGTCATATGGCAGAAAAGACATCAAACAACAAAGATCAATAGGAATGATTTGTCTATTTCTTGAAAGGACTCTTCTTGATGAAAATATTGAAAATTCGAATGAAGAGAATAAATAGATAATATATATTCTATTATTTATCAGTGGCATTCTCGTTTGTTTTATCTTCTTTTCTGATTTTTGATATGAAAATTGATTAATAATCATTATTTATCTGTGATTAAATTAAACGAGACCACAGGCGATACACACCGTATTCCAAAAATCGCGTACGCGAGAAAAAAATGATCTAATGTAGTACGTATTTCGAAACCGAAATCAGGTAATATAAAAACATCTCTGTTGTAGACAGCGGAATATATAGACTTGAACTGGGTACTATTAAGTTTAGCCTCACCTAAATAACAGTCAACATGATCGAATCGACTGAAAAGTACTTTTTGAGCTTCTACAAATCAATCACGATGTAATGATTAATTGGTATCACGTATTTATACGGAGAGTTTTAATAGAACTAATCCATCTCAAATAGTATCGACGTTCATAGCGACAAACGAGAAAATATAAGCTTTTTCCAAATTAATAGTGTAACGTGAATATGAAATAAATGATTCTTATATAGATGCGAACTTATAAATAGAATGTATTTAGATAGTCGATAGATCATTCTATATAAGAGAGCTTTGTACAAATTTTTATAGCTTCGCCATGAACTTTTTAATCAAGCAGTAATAGTTCATATTGCTTTTATATTCTATAACCAATCAGTGATATAATTCTTTCTTTACGAAGAAATCATTTGTACTCAGGGGCGTAGCGAGGTGTCGAGGGCAGGGGGCGTTACGCCTCTGATTTCCAATCAAGTAGAATAACTGAAGTCTTCACGATTAATAAACAAAAATACTTCGACGAGTTTTTTCTCGAAAATCTTCGTCAAAATTCAAAAAAAACATATTCTGTGATGTATATCATTTTAATACTTTTTGTTCCTAGATGATAAACTTATCCTTAACGGTACTTCATCAACTTGCAAGTTTTTTAAAATGAATTCATCTTTATCTTTCAACCAGATATATTTGAATTTATGTGATTAAATTGTAGCTCTTTTTCAAGAAGAAAAATCATTTTAATGGACTTTTACCTTTTTAATTTTAGATTTTTCTATTGTCAAAACTTCTCTTTTGTCGTGAACGTTTAGCAAGAAAATGATATGGACTTCTCTTTACATTGAATGAATTAAATTATAAACAAAATAAATCTTTAAGTATCCCAAGTCGATGAATACGCGATTCGTATACGGTCATGTTCTGCCGTATTTTCACGTATTACCTGTCTCAGTATTACGGTCGTATTTCTCCGTATCGTATACTCTCGTTTACGCACATAAACGATCGGTTACGGTGGCAGTATTCGATCGTTTTTTAGTTGTAAACGGCTTGCCATTAGATCAGTTGAAGTTAACTAACTGCGATGACGAGAAATGGTCAGATTTTCATACCCTGGAATGGTCGTATTCTGTCGCAAAAATACGGAATAATACGGTCGTAATACTGAGACAGGTAATACGACGGAATACGGCACGACATTCGTATACGGTCATTTACGACAGACAACATTCGACCTGGGTAATGTACAAGACTGACTATGCTAAGGAATTTGATTTGAAAAATAAGGGAATAAGTCTAATACTTAGTTTTAAAATGAACTAACCTGTTTTTTTTCTATCTCAATCGAGAGTAAATATTGCTAATAATGCAAATAATGGTACAATACCGATACACCATTTTGGTAGAAAAACAACCATTATTTGCTTAAAGCAAAAAGAGTAACAGCAGCAAAAGATCGGCCTGGTGCTGAAAAAGTAATTTGTGATGTAAGTGAAATACCAAATCCCAATTAATATACTTCCTATCTTATCATCAACTGCCCATCTAGTATTAGTTGACAAATACTTCGGCTCTATACCAAGAACTTTTAGTCCAAGTTCATCAACAGCTAAATTAATAGCATAAAAAAAAGAGCTACAGTAACAGTAAAAACCACAGCATATCCCACAGTTAATATATGATCGAATTGTTCCAATCTGTTCTTTTTCTTTCGATGTTTTTCACATCGCTGTTGAGTTTGTTCAAGCAATCGATCCTGATGCCGACCAGCATGTTCAGCTTTTTTAAGTTTTAGTTGTAAATCGTCATTTTCAACTTGTAAAGATTTTACCAGTTCAATTAAATCGCTTTTTGTCATGTCCTTCAATGTTTTTGGTGAAAACCGAGTAGCCATACTTTACTATAAATGTAAAAAAATATATGTTCATCAATGAAAACAAAAACTTCTTGATTTATTTGAATATTAAGATAAAATTTGAACAAAAAAAAGACAAAATATTCTATTCTAATTCCCGATTATCTAAATACATATAGAAAGTTGTTTTTTTCAATTAGATTTTAATTTGATCTGATCATCAGGCAAAAAAATTGTTTTCTCATCAAATATGGATAGAACAAATTGTTCTATACGATTAAAACTACTCCTTTTTCAGTAATATTGTAGTTTTTCATTTTTAATTTTGACAAATTTAATTATCTTATATAGAAATCTTGAGGGTGTGGATGTGGGTCCTGCATGATTATGTGTAAGGGCGTATACTAGTTTTCGCTCATTGGACACGCCCTTTTCGCTAAAAAATTCAGTCTTTTCTTTGTAAGTTGCTCGTGTCTCGTATGTGAAACATGACATATTATATCATATGCTTCTCGCAGATGCTCTGATAGTTTACTTTTTAATTCTTGGTATTGTTTTTCTGCTTAATCTATTGCTAGCTTTTTCGCTTGCCTCATCAAACTAGTCAAGTCTAACTTTGTTTTTCGAAGTACATTTTTCCATTGTTCTCGTAGTGACATGATCTGTTGATTCTTTACTTTCAATTCTTTTGCATGAAGTTCTAATTTGTCAAAAATATTAAGTGACGGTGGTGGCATATTTGCTACGAATCTCTGTTCGAGTTTATCTAGTTGTGATTGAAGGTCTAATCTTCTCATATACTTTTCATGTAAGTTGTGTATGTGAATGGATAATTTTGAGCTGAAATAAGTAAATAATAACTTGAAATAATGCAGTCGAAAGACGAGAATGGAGATGAAACTAATTATTTATTCATGAATTTTCGATTCTTTTCTAGAATCATCATCAGACGAGAAAATAATAGGGTGTGGGTGTAGGTGTCAATTATATTCAACAAACAAACCGTCACATACACCGGCACGCACACGCACACCTTCAAAATATGGAAGATGAAACTAACTGATGATATCGGGAATTGTTCAGATGATGCTAATTATCCATTAAATTTAAATGTTCTTCAAATTTTCATACAAGTATTTCAGCTGCTACGCAACAAATGATAGCTACGATATTAATCGATTTATTCTTTACGCTTTTGAAAGCTTGAAGCATTATTGCAATACAAAAGTGACATCTGTTTTTTTTATTATATATAGTCAATATTATTTCCACTGTACTTATTGTTAAACTTTATTTAAAAATTCCTGTAAAACAAAATACTACGAAAACATAAATTATACGTAAAAAAAACTATTTAAGGCTTATTTTAGTATTACACTAAATAATAACATAATCATCATTATAAAAAATGATATTTGATTTGTTAATCCTCGATCTATAATTCCATCTGGATCTGGCATTGTTTGACATACTATGCCTTGTTTATAACATTCTTTAAATTCCTTTACTATTTGATTGTCATTTTCCACAAGTTGTCGTCGTTCTCGACTTGTTGATAGATGTATTTCATTAACTCGTAATGCTTGTGTTGCATTAAATGAAGCGAATGCTAAACAATCAAATAAGCATTCATCAACAAAATCATTTTCTTTAATTGAACAAATCTGTTCACATTTCTGTGGTAATTGTGATTCATGTAAAAATATATGACGACGTTGACGTGCTGTAGTAATAGCTACTTGTCGTTGACTTTGTGCAAAACGTTCTTTTAACCGTGCAATTATTGCTTGTCGATCAATAATTTCATTTGGTGGACAACCTGTTATTAAATATCCATTTGAATTATTTAATAATAATTCTGATGAACGAACAAGAAAAAAGTAAAATTTTGCCCATATATTCACTGTTATTTGTGTTGAAGTTGGAATATGTGTCAAAGTTATATGACCTTCAGTTGAACGTTGTTCTCCATGATCAATTTTTATTATTGATGGTGATAATCTATCACGATAGATTAATTCCAATGGTAGTTTACCACTGGATGCTCGATAGTTAGCAATTAAACTACCATTTAAATTATAAAAATCAATTTGTAAAGATGTTATAGCAGTCGCTGTTAAATCAGGATGACCAACATGTTTTGATATACCAGTTATTTTAAAATGAGGATTAGATATATAGGTACGATTTTCTAGCAATCTACATGTTACAGCTGTTGTTGTATGAAGTTGAACAATATGTGGATCACCTGAAATGATAATTCGATTTAGAATGCGAGCTTTATTCATTATAAATATCGCTTAATTAAGTGAAACATCAACGCACACTGTCCTATGGATTATTTATAGTCTCAAAAAAATCTGAACTATGTAGAACTTCAATTGGTAGTTTAAATGCAAACTACAGAAAGCACTATTATAACAACAGATATCCTTCAGATTTATTTACTGTCGCAGTCATTAATAATCACTATCAATTTCCGTCACTAACAACAGATGTTCGATTGAGACCAAACACATACAAAAATATATTTGTGTATTTGCTCACTTCTGTGCAAACTGAATGAATGTTTATTTTCATTATGAATTCTGCAAATGCACTGATAATACTGATTATCAGTATATTTTCTTATACATCTCAACTGTGACTATCAGATTAGTTATACTCTTTTTTATAGACTATTTCCATTTTTTACGTTTAACTATTCGAAAATTTAATCTCTTTGTGACATTAATTGAATGAATCATCCTAAGCCTTAAGATAAACAACAACAAATCTATTGATATCATAGAATGACAAATAGCATCTGGAAAATAAATAACATTTATTCATCCTATACGACAGATGATATACTGAATAATAATAATGCAAAGGTTTTCAGATGTACAAATGATAGAATGGCTATTATAGCTTTCTGTCGTATGTAGTAAATAATCTGAGAAATGTCATAGAATTATTAATCATAATTCTCATATATTTCTTATGACTCATAGATGAATATTTTTGTCATACCATGAATAGATGATGTAGCTCGTTTTGATTGTGCAAATTCTTGAACATTTTCATTTGGTAATTTTTGTTTAATAATTTTTGTAATATTTAATGTTGTTGATGTTGATGTTGACTTATTATATTTTTCTGGTACAGCTAATAATTCTTTAAAAATAAATACTTCTTTTGTTGCTCGTGGACAATTTGTTGGAATTGAATTATAAATACAACGAAGAAAATCTTCCGACCATTTTGTTATTTCATTTAATAGTGCTTTTGTTTGATATACTGTTTGAATATTATTTTTAAATGTAGATAAACATTGCTTATGTTTTGTTAATGTTACTTTTGTTAAACAACTTAATAGTGAACGATCAAATTGTTGTAAAAAATGATCTAAGAAAAAATTCTAAATTTTGATTTAAATTTAAAGAATCTTACTTGAAAGTTTATCACCCTCACAAAATGGTATTAAATTTTGTAGATAATGATTATCATCATAAGTGTTTGCATCATACTCAAAATATTCTAAAGGTAATTGATAATTTTCAACTAAACTTAATATATGTTGAGTAAGACCAGGTTGTTCCGTATCACAATGTTTTAATTTTGTATCTAAACATTGTTTTATATCTTGATAAAGTCGACAATGTGCATTATAGAATTCAACATTATCCATAGAATAATTTAGTGGACCGGCAGAGTCAGAATGAAAACAAACTTTTGTTAATAAATCTCGAACAAAATCAACAAGTGGTGGTTTAGGACAATCAATATTATCTGCTTGAAGATAAATATTCATTTGAAAAATAATGATCATAAGAAACCACATTCTTCTTAGTTAAAAATTGTATTAAGATATAAAGAATTATATCGATATATATATATATATATATATACTTAAATAAATATTGACGTCTTAATCAAAGATATATCAGCAACGATTCACTTATGAATATTATGTGTGCCAAGGCTAGCATATCTTTTTCTCAATATATTAATAGACAAAAAGCAGATTTGGCATCATAGTCTTTTTCTCTCTCTCTCTGTAGGTTATTGTTATTTTTCTTTTTTTCTTGTATATGTCAATATAGAAAGGCATCGAACAGATTTTAATCAATAGGCAAATAAATAATCTTTACTGAAAATTATTAATATACAAAATTGCAAATAGAACTTATTTTCGATGCAAAAAAAACTAATAGCTTAGATTGTTTTTATTGATCATCGAAACAGAAAAATATTTCTTCGTAGTTGTCAAATATCATATGATTTATTTCTATCATTATATATTATTACATTGACATAAAAAACATTTGTTTAAGGCAATGAATATTTATTTCGTCTAAATTTTGTTTTCTAAATATTCTAGGTAAAAAAAGAAACAAAAATAACTCACCTATTTATCGTCAATTACACATCACACCTATGTCTATTTTTTTATTTTTCTTAAGTAGCAATTATCAGATGACTGTAAAATATCTATATATCGGGGGAAAAAAACGAAGCAAAGGTTAATTTGAAAATAAGGTTATAATTTATAAGTCAATTTAATTTTTTCATTAAGTAATATTAATGAGATATTTTAATATGTGTATTAATATCAGATAAAAATCGTCTAGTCTATTGAAATATTTAAATATATGAAACCTTTGTAAAACAATAGTCTGAATAGATAATGAAATTTTTTTTATTACTTATTATGAATGATATAATATCGTCATGAAATTAAATTATTATTCATTGTCTGTTGTAATAAAACCTTATCTTTGTAAATAGTAAATTCATTTATAACTACCATAAACTTTATTTTTGTCTCTATCGTACTATATATATAAAGGCTGGACTAGAACATATTAATTTACGTGAAAATGAAATTGAATAAAATGTTTATCGTAAATTTTTTATGCTTAATTATTTTTACATTAATAATTCTGGTAAATGGTAATGCAGAAGTGAAATCAACAAGTAAATATGGTTTATTAATAAAAAATCGTGAAATAGTTAATATTCGACTTGAAGATTTATTACAACGACGAAAATGAAACAAAAAAAGACATTGATTAATTATTTTTATCTAATCTTGTTGTCAATATATGATGAGAACAATATTGATTTTATCTTGATATAAATAAATATAACTCCTTTTTTTTTGCTTTTTGTCTCTTCTTTTTATTTGATATTTATAAATCGATTGATCGATTTTTTATAATGAATATCTAACGTATACATCACGACAAGCTGTCAACTTGTAGACATTTGATGAATAGTAAATTGGACAGATGCACACGAATTAATAATTTTTTTGATGAGAGAAAAGAAAAAAAAAGAGAACTGCAATCTATTAAGAATGAAATGAGTAAAAAAAAAGAAAAGAAAAGAAATAAACAAAAAAATGTTGTACGGGAATATTAAAAGAAGACGAATAAACGTCTAGTTCTAAGGAGCAAAAAGAAAACTAAGACGAATAAGAATTAGAAAGAAGAAAAAAGAAGACAATTTTACAACAATAAAAAGGGACAATACACTTTTTATTTTTATATTTTTATTTATGAATAAAAGAAATAATAATTGAGATATGAAAATTGTAAGATTAAAAAAAAAGAAGAATGAAAAATGACAAATAAGATTGAATAAACACCTTATTTATTTTTTTTTTTGTATATGAGAGCGATTTATTCGTCCCTGTATTGACAGAAACAACACACATTTGATGTCCTGGGCTTCCATTCTCACGGTCAGTTAGATGATGAATATTATATTTGATCATCATATAAACGGGCCGATTGTCTAAAACAAAAAAACAAAAAAATATAATCTATGACCTTTCCTGTATAACGTGAATAGAGGATAATAATTATACTACTGACAGAGTGCATAAGTATAGGTTTGATTTCATATGAAAACAACAGATAAAAAAAACGAAATAAACATATTACTTACCGTTTTTCGATGGTGATTATCGTATAATGAACGACGCGAGGACGATGGTGAGTTGGAATAGATAGATTCAGAATCTGATTCAGATTCCAATGAACTATTACTACGAGTTTGTCGACTTGTTGAACGATATCGATTGTTATTATTTGTATTTCGTTGTTGATATTGATGTTGATTTGAACGTTTAGTATTACTATTATTATCTTCTTCCGGAATATATTTAACTTTCATTGGAACTGTTGTTGGTTTACCACGATTAACATAAAAACGTTCAAATGCATCAAGAATTTTTTCAGCTGAACGACTTTGTTCTTCTTGTTTACGACGGTCATCATCATCATCATAATCAATTAGTTCATTATTATTCGATTGATTATAATTTGGATTTGCTATATTACGTTGTTGTTGTTGTTGTTGTAATTGTTGTTGATATGTATCGCCTGGAAAGCGAATGGTATTACCAGGGCCTGGTAAACGTGGTGGTGCACCACGAATTTGTGGTTGACCTGGGCCTTGTAAAACACCTTGTTGGTATAGAAACTGTTGTTGCTGTTGCTGTTGTGGTTGTTGTGGTTGTTGTTGTTGTTGATTAGGTATTTGTGGTCTTACATTTTGTGGCATTGGTGGAGGTGGTGGTGCAGGACCTTGTTGTTGTTGAGAAGGAGGAGCAACATTTCCTCCTGGGCGATTATTAACATGGGCTGCAGCTGCTTGTGCTATTTGTGCAACAGTATCTTCGCGTGGATGTTTTATTGTTGAAGCTTTACTTTCTGCTTCTGGAATTTGATTACCACCTGAACGTGAACTAAATAAAAGAAATTGAATAAATTGAAGTTATAATAGATTATTGTTTTTTTTTATATTAAATTTCTTACCGATCACGTGGATCAGTTGCTTGTTGAACTACAGTTGGATCAGGTACTGCAGCTGTAGTTGCTGCTGTTTCTTGACCTGTCGTATTTTCTGGTATACGTTGTATTGATGATACATCTTGAGGAGGAGCAGCAGCAGCAGCTTGGCCTTGTTGGGCACTATTATTACTAGCTGTACGATGTCGATGCTTTTTTGATGAAGCCTCACGAATAGCTTCACCTGTAGTATTATTTAATTCAACAATTACTGGCGTTTGTCGTGGAGAACCAATACCATCGCGTTTTGATCGTCGATGTGAACGAGTGCCTTCATCTTGACTACGATCACCTTGTCCTCCAGTTGCTTCATTATTATTTAATGTTGCCTTATTAAGTTTTCTTTGCAATTTATGTAATTCACCTTCTAACGTATGAATATGACTACGCAGACGTTGAATTTCTTGTTCAGCTGGTCCATTAACGGGTCCTACATTCGACCATGGTGGTAAACTATTAAAAGGTAAAGATGCAGGCATAGTATTATAATAAGCTGTTTGAGCTTGTGGAGGAGCATAAGGTTGATATGGATTATATGATGGACGAATACTACCAAATGGCTGTAATGATTGTGGTCCGGCTGTGGGTGCTGGAGGTGGTGGTTGAGAATATCCTGAACTAGGGCCATATGTATATTGTTGTTGTTGTTGTTGGGGAGGTGGTGGTGGTGGTACTGGTAGAGAATGATTTTGTTGATCATCTTCATGTGGTAATAATTGTTGCTTAACTTCGGGTGGTAAACGTGTTGAACGTTTCGCTTGTTTACGATAAACATCTCCTCGGCGAATAGATTCTTCATATGCTTGATTATAACCATTATAAAGTGGTTGACGATGAACCTATGAATAGATGTGATTTTTTTTTATACAATTTATTTGGTCATAGATATGGTTTACCTTTAATTGTGGAGGTAGTTCATTTTGATATTCTCCAAAATAGGTTGATTGTGGTGGTTGATGAAAAAGATTATTAGAATTGAGATCATGAGGAGCATCTTGTGATGGAGGAATATTATAATTATCATAACGATCTCGACGATGATGGCGTTTTTTCTTTGAAGCTGATCTTCTTTTTTCAGGATCTCCAACTGCTTGTTCTTCTTCTGATCTAGCAACTCCACCTTGTATTGCTTCATTAGTAACACCTTCAACTGCTTGAGATGGTACTGTTGATGGTTGTGGCTGTTGTTGATCAGTATCATTAGCTCCTTCTTGTTTCGAACGACTTGGTAATGCAGGTGATGCACTTCGACTACGATTTTGTTGTATTTCTGATGGTTCTGAACGTTCTTTACGTTGTTGTTCTTGATCAGAATATAAACCTTGTTCACCAGCACTTGGCGAAACACTTCGTCGTTTATGATGTTTTTTACCTAGTTGATTTCAATTTTATTGAAAAAATTTGTTTTACCCTTCAGGGTTAAAAAAAACAAACACCTACTTTTTGATCCATGAGAACTACGATATTCATAATGTTGAGATGGTGCTGGTGGTGGATACTGACCATGTTGATGACGTCGAGATGATGTTGTTGGTGGCGGTGGTGCATAAGCACCAGCTGCTGGATATTGTCTACCTGATGCTGGTAATGATTGACCACGTGGTTGTTGTGAACCTTGTTGATATGGTGGTGGTACAGGATGATTAAATCCAGCTACGCTACCATATTGAGATTGATAAATTGATGCTGGTGGCTGTTGGCCAGGATATGGATAACCTAATGGAGCCTGATTAAATGCACTTGTTGGATACATGATATTAAATAAAGAACAAAAACAAATCTCAGATCTAAAAAAAAATAAGTCAAAGAAATAATGTCCTTGATCAATAAATAGAAATAAATATAAACCAAAACGTTTACTGTTGCCTTAACAGATATCATCATAGAAAGACAAAAACGCATTGAAACACATCTATACACTAAATAATTAAAATAACCAGAGTCTTGCCGTTATGGTTTTCTCTTTTTCTCTCTCTTTCTCTCATTTTTTTTTACCTCGATATTACCTGAGGTGAACATTTACCACAGAAAAAAAAACCGCTTTGACTCGTAATTGAAAAGATTCTTGTCTCTATAGGAAATATACCAATGTCTTTATGGTTTTCTACTGTTATCACTTTCTAGTAGCTAATAAAATAAAAAGGAATGCTTATATATATTTTCGTTATTGAAACCTTGAATATTGTGTCAGAAGATATTAAACAGAAAAAAAACATCTTTGTCTTCAACACTTTTAACTTATCAAGATCTTTACTTACCTAGTCACACATACAACTGTCTTTTTCGCCTTTTGTATTTCGCTCGTTAAGTGACTATATGATACAAATCAATAGTATACTTTCCTTTTTCTCTACCGATTGAAAGACATGTACAACGTAAAAGAAATTTGTTGTAAGTTTGATGAGGAAAAAAAACGAGGGGACGAGTAGTAAAGAAGAAAAAAAACCTATCTGATCATATCTTCTTCATTTTTGAAATAAAAGGGAAATTTATGGTAAGTCTATAGTATATTCAAAAGGAAGAAATAGATTGGTGAGCATATACATTCATCATTGTACATTTAATTATTCGAAAAAAAAAACGAGCGTATCTTTTTTCTCCCTATTTCTCTGTGTCACTCTCTCTCGTTCTGTACTGACATACAAAGCAAGCAAGTAAAGGAAGAGAATACGGTAACGATGATATGAGAGATAGTTATCTGCCTTCATCATCAATTTTTTTTCCTTTCTAATAAATATATAAAAAAAAAACGTACAGTGTCAAAAAAACGAAGAAAAAGAAATGTCCATTTATTAATTAAAATAGTTATCTTGTCTGATTTTGAATATTTAATAAAAGAAGTTCAACGAAAAAAAAAGAAGAAGAAGAAGAACGAGAATTTTGGATAGGAAATTATCACATGTGGATAAATGAAAAGAATATTTCTATATGACGGTCACGCTGTATGAATGTCCAATTTGATGAATGGTTGATCGTTATATGTTGTTGTCTACACCTTGTTATTTTCTATATATGTATTCATAGTTGAGTCTCTTCTTCTCCTTTTTTTTTTTCTTCTCCTTCTTCATCTTCTTCATTTGATGTATACCAACGAAATAGCTACGGTTGAGCGATCACACGTACTTGCTCGGTGAAAGTTCGACATTTGCGGTCAGGTCCTAATTCAGGTTAAAAATTGAAATAAGGAGGAGACAATACTAAAAGATATAGACAATGAGCTTTCTCATTGCTTTCTTTTTCTCTGTATATTTGATATTGATAGGTGCATATCTATTCAACTTTGAGTGATAAAATGAGTCTGGTTGTTGTTGAATTCTTTAATCACTGATCGAATCACATTTATTAAAAAAAAAGATAATGAACGTATACATTTTGAAAACTGACAAAACGAATTAAAACGAACTTATTATAAAGATATAAAATAAACCTAATGGACATATGTCACTGAAGTACGTCCAAGCCAATAGGTAAAAGCTAAAGCTGATAAAAAGACTAAATTACCAGCTGTAACCGCTATATGATAACTGTACAAACCGCTCGGCATAGCCCGTGAATATGCTACAGTAATAAAGATAGCAGCAAGAAGAAATAAGAACAATACGATATTTTTAATTATATCTGAAGAATTGCTGATCATTCCTCGCCAAAACATAAGTGTGAATACAATAGCTATCACCAAAAATAAGATAGCTATAAGAAGTAAAACACCAGCAGCAGTATAATTTAGGGGACATGGAGAACCACATCGAAATAATTGAACTTTGCCAGTGCTAGACGCGCCAGCCCAGCCAGGTGTAGCTACTCCAATAATAGTAAAAAGAATACCAACGGCTGCAAGAACAATTGATATTAATAATGTTAAAGAATTTTGTTCCATTGCTATTTGAGTTTTATTGTAAGAAATAAAATGATTTTACCTCTAACTGTAAAAATTCGAAATTCTCCATAAATGCTTGAATTTATATAGATACTATTCTCTGATAAGAGTTTACATACACATGCAACAACAGCAGCAACAACAAAAAGAAAAAAGTTTTTATGACACTAGTAAATCATATTATTGGCGATGATAATACAAGTATACAATATAAAGTCGTTCTTATTAGTTGCCCTTGATTCATCATTGTCAAGGAGAAAACAATAAAATAATAACAGACACATGATCTGATAGCATTTGGATTTTTGTTTGATTACATAGCGTACAAATTACGTTTATTAAATAATAAAAAAAAAGAAAGAAAAAAAAAAGTAAACATAAATATATATTTATTGGTCACTACTAATCATTGCATGTAATCTAGCTGATTTGTAATCTGTACGTAATTGTACAAATGATTCAATAATGTCTCGTGTTAATGATGCCTATAAAAAAGAAAACGAGAATATATATTTCTATTAAATTTATTTTTAAATATATACTAGATGTCCTTCGGTAATAACTTGACGAAGATTATCAGGTACAACAACTAATAGATTAACAAGTGCATGTAAAATAGCAAATAATTGATCAACGGTTGAACTACGAAATTTTTTTGAACATTTTTTATATTCACTTATATCTTGTAAGATCATTAAACCACCTTAATAAAAAAACGATTAAATCAAATGAAAAGATAACAAATGTTTTTTTTGTCCTCTACCTGATATATTATATTCGAATTTAAAAACATGATCGGTTATTAATCGATGAAAACGAAGACCAAATTCATTTAAAATACCAATTAAATTTTTTCCATCAACTGTTTGTTCAAGACGTACTATTTGTGTATCAAGTGAACGTACAACTCGTTTACATATCTATTTCATTAAAGCAAATTAAATTCTTAAAAAAAAAATTAATTAATTCAATTTACTGGTGAACATTCCGATATATTTATCTCATTTTCTGGTTTGAAATCTGATCGTTTTTGTTCATTAAGTATATTACGAGCATAACCAATGATACATAATAATGCTCTACAAAAAAACAAATAGAAAAAAAAATTAAAATGTTTTATTTACTTATCAACACCAATATTAATTAATTCCTCTAATTGACCGAAAACTTTTTCTTTTGATTGTAAAAGTTGTGATTGTTGTTGTGTACCTCTATAATAAAACGAGACATTTCTTTTATTTTTGTTTATTTAATTATCTTACAAAAGTAATGATGCAATATCCATAACAAAATATCGTTCGATTAATTGTATGCTATTATTTGTTTGAGAGATGGCATAAAAAAAACGTATATCAGGTTCTTGTTTAGGTTCTGGACCAGGTATAGCTTGTAAACTATATTGTAATTCAGTATCGATATGTTGATTACCTAATGCATTAAGTAAACGTAAGAAACATTGAAGAATATTTTCTGAAGCTTCAGATCCTTCCGATAACTAAAAAAAACAGATTTACATATTTTTAGAAAATAGAAATTGTTTGACAAACAGTTGTTATTCGAGTCATTGCTGTTTTACAATCTTGTAATAAAGCTGCGGCTAAATCAGGTGAAAAACGAGATTCATCAACTTGATCAGTTGTATTCAATAGACGCTGTTGGATTATATCAGTTATGCTACTTGGATTTATCAACAATAAACATGTGATTTCCACAGTCAAGACTATATGAATTTACCTTAAGCCAGTTGGTTTAATTCTTCGTTGTCCACCACTTGATTCGACTCTTTCAAGATGTACTTGGAATTTTTCTTCCAAACAATTAAGTTCATATCTAATATTTACAACATTTTAGTTTTTGAAGAATTTTAAATATATTATTTCATTTACTTGCTATAAGTTTTAAGATAACTCTTAAAAACATGTTGATTAAGTTTATGTAGAAAAGCTGGATCATCACTTATTTTTTGTGTTTGTAAATCATTCGATAATTTTGTTGCTCTTTAGTTTTATATTGAAAAAACATCAAATTTATTTTTACAATTTTTCTATTTACTTTTTATATAATGTATATAAGGTTTGAAGATATTTTTCCATATTATCTAAATCAGGATTACGTAAATATGGATCAAGTTGATTACGAACATAAGGCTAAGAGTATAATAAACAAAAACATAATAGAGTTTAATTTAATTCTCATATAATAGCAAATCTTACAGCTAATTTTTCGGTATAGACGGTAATTATTAATCGTTCAGTAACTTTTTCTGGTTGATCAAATAATTCATTGATTAGTTCGGAAACTTTGACAAATAATTGTGGAATGGAATTAAATATATCAATATTTGGATTATCGAAATAACCCTAAAACAAAAAAATAGAGAATAAATTTTGTCTCAAAAAAAAAGTTAAAGGTTGATTTAAATACCTATTGATGCAATATAACATCTAATTAAATAATCTCCATAGGGATTTCGTGAATTTTTTCTAATAGATCTCATGTGTTGATTTTGTTATCTTGTATCGAAAAAATTCTTATTTTTCTCGGTGTTCATGTAAATTTTGTATTCCTCAGGGAAATTAGATCGATTTGTTTAAAGAGCATGAAAATACTACATTCGTTTCGGTTGTCGATGAAAAGATCTTATTTATAAGATGAGATAATAAAAACGGCAGCAACATCTTGATAGTCAGTTATTAGTTTGTTTATGAATTGAAGTTAATTGACTTATTAAAAATATTTTCGTTTTTAATAGTTTTCTATGCAATGAAATCAAATTATCTGGTCTATTTTTATGACAAAAAAAGTAGAAATATAATATCGTAGACGTCTGCAAAGATTGCACTCTAATACTAAAAATAATTGACAGAATACATTTCCATAAATTCTTTCTATGAAAAACTGATAGCAATCATCCTGTAGATATTTCATATAAGAATTGATAGAAATACAATTTTGGAGACTAATCTATAGATCGCAACGATTACCTCTTCCTAAACCCATCACTACTGGAGTCGATGGCGGATTAAGAGGGTGGGGGGCGACCACCCCCATCGCCCCCTCCTTCCGAATTTTTTTGATTTTACATAGCAAAAATGAACGAAAAAATAGGTTCACACTACTTCGATTGGACTCAAAAAATAGCTTTTAGCCAAAATCGTCCGTCCCCTTCCAAAATCCTAGATCCGCCACTGACTGAAGCCCATTCATTTTATGCTCTATATCGAATGTTACTTCAGATTCATATTCAATGAGTTCTGTTCATAACAAAATAGTTCTACTCCTTATGATTAACATACTTTTAAACAATCCGTAATAAAATTTTGAATACAATCATTATGACCCTAAATAGAAAAAGAAAATTACAAATGACATTTTCAAAAATATGAAAATTTACTTTAAATTTTGATAATAATTTAATATATTTTTTCATCGCTTTTTTATCATTTCGAACTTGTGCACGAGAAAATTCTAATAATAATTCTTCTTCAATAGCCATATAACGATCTTTAACTTTAGTTTTAGCATCAGTAAATTTTGCTTCATCAGGTAATTCTTGTAAAACATTATATAATTGATGAATAATATGTGCTGCTTGTTCAAGTTTCGATGCATCTTGAAACATTAAACTAACATCATCATTAGCATCAAGAAAACGTTCAAGATATTTTGCTGTTGTTCTTGCATCAACTAATTGTTGACGAGGATTACTTTTACTTTCAAGTTGATGACCAATTTGAATAACTTTTGTTGATATAACACTTATACGCATTTCAAGTTCTTGTTGACCAGTATATGTAGACTTGAGAACAAAACAGAATATTTTTATATTTTAATATTTAGATTAAAATCAATTTACTTGATATAATTCTTCAAGTTGTGCAACACTATTTGACCATGTATTACGTTCTTTTTCACATAACTCTTCTAAATGTTTTATATTTTGTTCTGTTTGAACTTGATAATCCTTTTTTAAGAAGGAAAAATAATTTTTTTTTATTGGATCGAAATAAGTTTTACTTGTAAAATTGACATTGCTTGACGAAATTTTCCTTCTAATAAAGTTGGATCAAAATCTTCATTAATAACATTACCATCAGTTGATTTATATGCAATATTTTCAATTAAATTATCAACATCAAAAACCGCCTATGATAATATAAAATAAAGATTTTGTTTTTTTGAAAAATATTAATTAATTTCGTTTTCTTACTGAATCTAAGCTGGCTAAAACTAAATCTTCCATACGAAAAAATAAAGAATTTTTCTAGAAAATGAAAAAAGAAAATCAAAAGATCTTTGTCTAAACAATAAAAATTGTTGCATTTTTTTTAAATAATAATAATAATAATAACACGACACACATCATTCAACTTGACTAATTTCAATACGAATAAGTCCGGAGAAATACGCATAGGCACACATGGTTAATATACCAACACCAATCACGGCGAGTTTATCTCGAAGACGATCTTCAGTTGGTTTTTTTGGTACTGTTGTTGGTGCAGAATCTGTTGTTTGATTATCTGTCGCTAAAATATTATTATTCAAGATAGAATGAAAATATTTTTCGACAAGAAATTACCTAAATGACCAAGATAGACTGTTAGTATTCGATTCACGAAATCACGAAGATTTTTACGACTTGATGCATAACGAGCGAGACCACTATTGGATGCTGGACCATGAATTAATGGAGCCAAATAACCAAAAACAAATGCATCAACACTTGACGGACTAAATGAAATTATTCGTTAACTTATTTTTAATTCATAAAAGATTTACCTAGCACCGAATAGAAATGGTTTTGTTCCTAATAGAAGTGTTAAATGATCTAAAACTTTTTTGCCTTTTTCAAATATCTAAATCATTCAAAAGAAATGCATAATAATACGGAATAATATCGAATAATTCATACAGTTTTTCGAGTTTGCTCAAAATTATTATCACCGTAAGTAATACTAAATTGATTTTTAATTCTTTCTGTTGTTTGTTTTCCATAAATAAATGCTAATGGAAACCCACCCAGTGATCGACCATAAATATTTATTATTGCAGTTCGATATGTATCATCAAGCCAAAATGTATCAAGCTATATAAATATATTTTGTCTAGTTTTATATATATATATATATGAAAGTCTATGTATAAAAACATACAACAGCTGGTACAAATGCTGATTTTACAAGTGCATTTAATGCAAGTAGATCGGCAGTATCTGTTGAAAATTGTTCATCAATATCGATATGCTAAATGATAAATATAATAAAGAAATATATATTTAGTAAAAAAAATAAGTACCGATTTTTTACAATGATCAGCAATAGCTTCGTAACCTGATGCCAGACAAATTTTATCACTATCACCGAGTAGAAGTGGTAAATGTTCTTTATAGTATTCAAAAAAAAAGATAAGTTATTAATTATAGTTAAAGATAAATCGTACCTTTCATATACGCAAATCGACCGAGATTTGTTCTAATATCAGCATTTAATCGAGAAAAAGCGAAATGCGCCTTATTAAAAAAGGATTACATTTAGATAAAAGTAAAATCTTCAATCTTACAAGAACACAAAGACATTCAGGATCGAAAGAAGGTAAGGCACCATATGCTGGCCAAATACATAAAGACGTGAATGCTAGTTTCTAAATAAAACAAAAAATAATCTATCAAGTAAACAAATAGATATGTATATATGTATAAAAATTATACCGGTTCAGTTGTAGATGAGGACAACATTGATTATAAAGTAAATGATGATAAGAAAAATAGGTGTACATATCCTACATTATCGGTTTTGACACCCTTTTAACAATTGGAGGATAGAGTAAAGAAATCAGAATGAAGATTACACATGAATCAGTGACATCTGTTGATAGTTATTATATAGTGTTTGATGAATGATAGATAAACAATGTATTCAAACAGAAGTTAAGTTTTATATTAACGAAATTTTTTTCAATGATTAAATATATATATATATCGTTATTTTTTAATATTAATAAATTATATGGTGAAGATATTCGCATGATCTATTTCATATTTCAATTTCGTTACTTTTTTTTTTAGCTACTGTGAACAAGTCCATTAGAGTTAATTCAATAAATATATAGAATTATTTATGTCATGCATTAAAAATAATCATTTCTAGTACAGTTGTTTTGTATATACTTATTAATAACATATTTTCTATATGGTAAAGAACACGTTATATGTTATTTTAACGTGAGTTGTTTGCTCTGTTCTTTTCTTCATGACAAAAAAAAAAGAAAAAGAATTCGAAGTTTGATATAAATCTTAAATAAATTAGTTTTTTTGAAATTGTTGTAATGTATTATCTTGATTAATTGCTTGGATATGTTGTTTTTAACCGAGAACAATCTGCTAAACAGTATATGCAGATTAAAACATAATCAAAGATTCAAAACTCATATGAGAGTAAAGAAGAAAACAAACAAATAACATGACGCTAGTATCACGCCATTATTTCTAATTCGTTGTACTTGCTATATTATCATCATCAAGTATTATTTTATATCTTATAGGAGTTATGTGAACTTTTCGCATAGAGGTAAGTAATATTTTGCAGAAAACTGTGATAAATCGTAACGAGACAAAAACATAAAATTGTATTATATTAAATATCATGCGTACATTCTGATAATTATAGATATAATCTACGGAAGTAAAAGCTCATTATAAATCTCGACAAATATTTAATTAAAATGAAAATTTTGATTTGTATTTGTTTTTTTCTTTTCCATTTAATAAATCTTTCGAAATCAACTACTCCGAATATCTTAATTTTTCTTGTTGATGATTTGGGTTATGGAGATTTAGGATGTTATGGAAATTCAACGATTGATTCTCCGAATATCGATTCTTTAGCACGTGATGGTGCACGATATACACAAATGTATTCGGCAGCTCCAATATGTACACCTTCTCGTGCTGGATTTCTTACTGGAAGATATCCTGTTCGTTTAGGATTAACATCGAATGATAATCGATTTCGTACATTTAATTCTCCAGGTCAACCTGGTGGTTTACCACATGATGAAACAACAATGGCAGAAATTGCACAGAAGTTAGGCTATCGAACTGGTTTAGTTGGAAAATGGCATTTAGGTTTAGGACGTAATGGTGAACATTTACCAACTCGTCATGGTTTTGATACATTTTTTGGTATGCCTGTCACCAATGTACAAACATGTGGAAATAAGAAAATATATAATTTAATTGGTGGACATGGTGAAGTCCTTGATCGTTCATTTCTTTCATATTGGATTACTTTAACGGGCAAAGTAAATTCTATGAGTTTCTTTTTAATATTATTTTTAAACTATTTCTAATTCTTATCAAGGTTTGGTTAACATTTATTGGTATTGCATTTGCAACATGGTACTTTTATTCACGTAAATTAGCTTTCATTATATTGTTTGCAGGCGCTATTGGATTTTTTGGTGGTATGTGGTATACACTTTCTTTTACACTTCTTAGTCGTTCATCATGTTTATTATATCGAAATGAAACAATTATTGAACAACCAGTTCATCTAGAGAATTTAACACTTCGTAATACGAATGAAGCAATAGAATTTATGAAAGATACTGTTACTATTCATAAGAAACCATTTTTTCTCTATATGGCTTATATTAAAGTGCATACTGCTCTATTTACTCTTCCAGAAAATGTTGGACGTAGTCGTCATGGTGCTTATGGTGATAATATTGAAGAGCTTGATTGGAGTGTTGGACAAATTCTTCAGACTTTAAAAGGTCTTGATATTGAAAATGATACTTTAGTTTTATTTTCTTCGGATAATGGTCCTTTTCTTGAGCGTGGAATTGAAGCTGGTTTTTGTGGTCGTGCTCGAACAATAGATGGTAAACTTAGTGAACCATTACGAGGTGCAAAAGGACAAACATGGGAATGTGGTATTCGTGTTCCTGGTATGCTCCGTTGGCCAGAACATATCATTTCTGGTCAGATAATTGAAAGTGTCTCATCACTATTAGATTTCTATCCAACACTTTTGAAACTATGGAATGTTTCATCATTCATAGATCGTCCTCTTGATGGTGTAAGTTTGTGGTCACAATTAAAACTGAACAATGAAACATTGCTTTCTTCATCTTCGCTCAGTATAGAAAAAGAACGTGATACACTATTTCATTATTGTGGTTCAACTGTAACAGCCGTACGTCAAGGTAAATACAAGGCACATTATTGGACTCCAAAATGGGATGAAGGTCTGCATGCATGTCCTAGTGTCACTATCTGTCCTTGCCTTAGTAACCAACATTCACCACCATTATTATTTGATATTGAAGCCGATCCTTCAGAAGAATTACCATTAGATACTCAAAAATATTCAAAAATATTGTCTCTGATGGATGTAGCAGTAGAAGAACATAAAGCAACACTTATTCCTGTACCAAATCAACTTGAAAAACTCGCACTACCATGGTTATTTCCTTGTTGTAAAACACAAGGATGGACTCGTGTATTTCGTTTAATAACTAATTCTTGTCAATGTTAATTATTAGTCACATATATTTATTTCATAATTTTTTAGAAAAATGAAAAACGTAGTATCAAAGAATCTATATTTCTATAAATAAGATAAAACTTATTCACTATTTATACAGCACTGATTGAAGTATTACACAGTTTATTTGCGATTCTTTACTTTTTGATAATGGCGTTTCTATCGAAACAAAAGGAAGGAAAGTTAGTATCAAATGTATTTGTCTAACATCGCAACCATTATTGATATGCGTTGAAAGTTTTTTTTTCCCTTCTATATTGAGAGTAAGTAAATACAACAAGTACTTGAAGCACATCATATAGAAGAAGAAGAAGAAAAAAAGAAAAGTCTATCAATTCTATTACATATTCAATAAATACATGAGATAAGTAACTATCAACACTTAATAAAATTCTTTTTTTTTCTCTTATTGTTTTTATGGATGATATAATATATTTTGTTAGAGAAAAAAAACTAATATCAAGATGGCATCTGTTTTCAACCATTTATGATTTCTTTGTTTTTTTTGACATAGTTTCAATCTACAAAGAAAACTAAATAAATAATATATTGCCATTAATATTGATACACACTTAGAATTCTATTGAGATTTTTTTAAATTAATAATTCCTACGTTAGAAAGTTTTTTCTCATATAAATATCGATTAAAATCATCTGTTGCGCTTGATACTAGTGACATTTTTGTAGAACATTTTTTTCTTTTCTTTCGATATTCTAACGAACAATTACCACTATCCATATCATTTGTAAAATTCTGATTAATATTTTTTGTAGTTGGTGTTGTTACGCGTTCACGTAATTGAACATCATCAATTGAACTTGAATTTTTAACTACATTTTTTTTAATTGATTTTTTCTGTTTACCACAATAATTATTGATAGATTGAATTTCTAATTGTTGATCACATTTTTTTACTTCTTGTTCGGCATTGGGTTCACCAGGACGATAAGCAGCATATTTAACAGCTGGATAAATCCAAGTTAATGCAATACGATATTGAAGAAATATGTCTAAATAAAGAAAAAATATTTATATAGTTCATAACATAATTCCATTATATCCGTAGATTTCTTTTATAGAAAAAAATATCAAATGTAACCTTTTGTGAAATTGATTCTCTTTCAAAGGTAAAAGACTAACTCGTGCGGAAATAATGTATTAATACTTTTAGAATGTTCTAGCAAAAATTGTGTCCTTCAAAGGTCATCAAATAATCTAAATTCTTCATTTTACTTATTGAGAATTTCAGGCAAACCTTTAATAATTGTTTGTAAAATCATAACATCAGCAAATTTAACCTAAAACACAAGATTTATTTTTGTTGATATATTGATTGGTTTTGTTTTTACATACTTCAGCATCGAGTTCACAATTTAATAATTCAAAATCCGTTACAAGTAAATCAAGAGCTAAATATAATTGTTCATTGGGTAATAAAAGATCATAACCAATATCTTGATGAATTTGTTTTAAATCACGTAATCGATTAATATTACATTTAAATATATCAATTGATCGACGTGTTACTGGTAAACTCATCATTCTCCCTTCAGAAGATTGAATACGTGTAACACGCATATCAAGAAACGTCCGTTTAGCTATAATAATATAACTATTCAATTGTAATATGAAAATGTTTTCTTGTGCTATACCTAATGAACAAAGAAGACGCATTTTTTGAACAAAATTATCAAATTCTGTATCAAGATTATAATAAAACGCACATGCACGTGGTACACAAAAGCTAGTAAAACGTTTCTAAAAAAAGAAATCAATCAAGTTTTAAATAAATTGAAGAAAATATTTTTTTCCGAATCAATTATATAAGGCTAATCATTCCTCAATACTTTTTCTTTGTTAAGTTCGAATTCAAAAAGAATTGATTTTACCAATGTATTTATTTGTACACGTCGTAATGATGATGTTTGAAATGCATTTATAGCAAAATAAGTTAATTCACTTGAATACTCTAATAGATTATTTAGAAATTGAGCAAATTGTGTTTGTATTAATTTTGGTATATGTGAAGTAACTTTAACTTCTCGATCAATATTTTCTTTCATAACTCTTTAGATCTATTAATGATTAGTATTGACAAACATGATTAATAAGAAAAATAATCATGAACTAAGATGAAAAGTATAATTGAATAGAAAATCAATGCATAACAACCGATTATTATTTTTAACACAAAATATTCTAAGATATATATATATACAGACAAAATTTTATTATTAATTATTTTCAATTAAAAATAGATTAGATTTATTCTATATAGATTATTACTTGTAAGTATTCATCTCTATTTGTTGGATTTCTAAAGAAATGTCAAGTATAGTTAACAAAGAATATTCTTTATTCAAACAAATAATTAATTGTTTATCTTTTAATTTTTTTTTCCTCTTTAATATAATTCGTAACTGATTCTCTTTTGTATATATATAGAAATTGATTGACGTTTAATTTGAATTATTTCTTAATATTGTCGTTTGTATGCATATACACGCTTTTCTTATTGTGGCTTTCTCGCTCGGCTGCATGGACGTTCATCATTCATGTTGAATTGCTCGGCTAGAAATTTGACAGCAATGAAAGCGAGACGGAGAGACAGAAAAAGCACAATTTTGTTGTCAGAACTCTCAAAAAAAAATAACGAGACTAAGGAAAGCGCACTGAGTATGTGAATTTATCTGACTCTCATATTTTCTCTCTCTCTCTCGCTCTCTCTTCAATGTTGAAGTGACGTCGTCTTGTGATTTCTCGTAAACATGTCGATCGCCATCGACATTTTTCTTCTTTTTTTTGTTTTTCTTTATGCTTTTTTTCTCGTCACATTAACTCGTTCAAGTTTTGTGTATCTGCTTCATGTCACTGTCGTTTTTCCTGTCTTTTTCCTTCTGAATTATCAACAATACGATTCTCGTTCCCTTTAGTTTTCCGTTAAAATGCATTTCTCTCTCTCCCTCTCCCTCTCCCTGTCTTCTCTATCGCCCCCACTATTTTCGATAATTAATTGTGTAGCGGTCTTTTTTTCTTTATCTCTTTCCGAGCAGTTTCTCTTTCTCTCTAATGCTCGTCTTTTTCTTTTCTCTTCAGTTCGACAAAATTTTTTCCGGTTCTCTCAATGTCGCTATGAGAGAGAAGTCGCGCTCTTTGGAATACTTGATAAAGAAACAAAAAAAAAGAACTGGGAGCGTAAGACGATGAGCAAATGCAGAAATAGTCGAGAGAATTGAGTGACACACTACAACACATCTTTAGTCAAGGTTCATCAGAATGACAACAATAACAACAATAAGACAGGAGAGGACAGAAATATGTCTTGACTGATAATTGTCGAGAACATCCTCTTCTCATCAACATGCAAGCTCCATCGTTTTCGTTATTGAGCAAACAAGAACAACGACAACGACCCATTGGGAGTCAGATTGTCAATCGACATAATGTCAAATTTCTCATTCGAATTCTTGTTGGTCTCACATTAGCTCATATCGTTGGACAACGATTTCAACCGAGTAATGCTGCGCCTAGTAGTACAAAATCAAACTGGAAACATCGACCACAAAAAATACAATCAACAACTCTTTCGGATGGTAAGTCTTGTATTGACAATGATTGTATTCGATTTGTTTATTGACACCGGAAAAGACTACAATAAAAATAGGATATCTTTATTTAACAACTATATAGACATAGCATGCTGTTTTAATAGATAATCTCTCAAGAGAATTACGGTTAACTTCTTTTTATATTAATTAGAAAAGAAGAAGAAGAAGAAAAAACTTAGGTGATATAATATTTATTTAGGTCAAGTTAATGATGATAAAACAACAACTATTATAACTACAACTTCTTCATTGACAACTCCTGGCTGGCAACCTGGTCAACAGAAGAATTGTACAGATCCAGGTGTGTATTGTTTTTAATGAATTTTCTATTATTTTCATATTTATCCTATAATAAGACTTAAAATAAAAGAAATCTTCTTTCTTCTTCAATGATTTATGTCAAATCAAATTATCAAATAAAGAAGTCTTATCATATAATCTAATCTTTATATGCTTCTATCTGAGAAAGATTTTTATAAAAGCATAAATTGCTTAAAAAATACATTTCTTCTTTTTCTTTCCCTATTGCAGCTATTGATGAATTTCCCGAAGATCTTTTTACACAATCACAACGACGTAGTGTGAGTCAATATAAATATTTGTATTTACAAATCTAACAATCGATTGTATAGGGAGCTATAATATTTCATTTCATTGCTTGTCTCTATATTTTCATTGCAATTGCTGTTGTTGTTGATGATTATTTTATATCTGCATTAGATAAACTTTGTGCCGTAAGTATTAATTTTTTTATTTTGAAAAAAAACGTATTTTAGTTGAATTTTTATTATAGACATTAGGTCTTGATGAAGATGTTGCCGGTGCAACATTTATGGCTGGTGGATCATCATCACCCGAATTATTTACAGCTATTATTGGTAAATTGTTTCTCTATAGAATTTTAATTTATAATAAATAAAAAATTTTCTTAGGAATCTTTGTGGCAAAAGGTGATGTTGGTGTTGGAACAATTGTCGGTTCGGCTGTATTCAATGTTGTTTGTGTAATTGGTGTATGTGGCTTATTTGTAAATGCAGTAAGTAATTTATTAAGAAAAAAATTTATTATATGATATTAATTATATTTATATTAATAGGCGATTCGATTGACTTGGTGGTTTGTATATTTTCTATGAAAATTTCTATTTAATTGAGTTTCTTTTTCTTATAATCTAATCTAGGCCATTATGCCGAGATTCCGTATACTATTCCGTGTCAATATTAATTTTAATCATGGTAAGTATATCTCAATAAACTAATTGAATGACATAAGTATAAATTATATTCATTGTCATAGTGTTTATCTGATGGTCGTATAACATTATTCGAATCAACATTTCTCCTGTGTATGTATGCAGGATACATAGTCATTATGTGGTATGAATAAACAGTTTTAATAAATTGAAAAATTTCTATATTTTATTCAGTAATAATCAACGATTACAACGTATAATTGTTGGTCGATTGCAAGTATTTCAATCATTTGGTGGTCCAATTGAACCCATAATGAATTATGCTAATACACAAAAAACATATGGATTGAAAAATACTTATGGTTTGTTTTCTCTCGTTTGATTATTTTTGTTTCTTTTTAAAAACTATGTCGTTTTGTTCTATAGAACAATTTGATGAGGATGATGATGGTGGTCAAGCTTATAATAATTCATCAATGAGACAGAATCAATTACCACTTGATGAACATATTGCAAAATCACGTATACCAATTGATTTTGAAACAGCAGCATTGAAAATAATGATGTCAAGATATTTTCGAAGTCGAACTCGATTTAAAATGGCTGTTCGATTTGTTATTAGCCATGTATAATGAAGATAATTATCCTAAGAAAAATTTCGATTGTCTTTTTTTCTAGTTACGATCACCAGGATGTGGTACAACACATCCTCAAAAGCCTGCAAATGAAAGACGTTTTTCATTTTACCAAGGTCGAACACCAAGGTAGAACTTTTCTTAATTATTCCATCGGAAAGAAAAACTTAAAACTTTCATCTTCGATATTTAGTCTATTAGCCGCGGATGCAAATTTTGACGATTGGAAGAGAATTCCAAATTATAATTATGATCCAATAAATTTTGCTAAATGGATAATAACAGCACCGATTAAAATTGTCTTTTATTTTACTATTCCGGATTGTCGTAATCCAAGGTAAGTTGTTTAATTTTATTTATTTAAATATTTATTCCCTATAACAGATGGTTTAAATGGTATCCATTTACATTTATCATGGCGATTGTTTGGTTATGTCTATTGACATATCTAATGGTCTGGATGGTTACAATTATTGGCTATACATTTGGTATACCAGATAGTGTTATGGGTATAACATTTTTAGCTGCTGGTAGTAGTGTTCCAGATGCAATGAGTAGTGTTTTAGTAGTTCGTCAAGGTAGAGAAAAAAAATACAATATAAAATTAAATGATTGTAAATCCAATTTATTTAATTAGGTCTTGTTGATATGGGTGTATCGAATACATTTGGATCGAATGTATTTGATTTACTCGTTGGTCTTGCATTACCATGGTTTTTTAAAGCATTAATCAGTGGAGAAGCCGTACATATAAATTCCAATGGACTTATGTATGATTCCGTTCTTTTACTTGGTATTGTCGCTTTAACGGTAAGAAGAGAAAAGATGTATATATGATTATATGTTCGAATTCTTTATATTAGGTCATTAGTTTTCATCGTCGAAAATGGTATTTAGATAAAAATCTGGGTATTTTTTTTCTTGGTGTTTATGGAATATTCGTGGTTGTTTCCTTATTAATTGAACTTAATGTATTTGGTTTTGTCAACCCACCTATGTGTTAAACTATACAATTTCATTCATTTTTGTGGCATATACAAA
>CAJNOI010000040.1:534571-588465 GCA_905250115.1 Adineta steineri
AAAAAAAGCCTTAGGAGAAAGAGAAAAAAAAAAGAAATAATGAATGGTAGACGATGTTACATACAGGTGAAAGTAAGAAAAGGAGAAAAGGCAATCAATTACTGTATACATAGGATCCTCAAAAAGTGTGAGCAAATACTGATTTTGTCTCCTTCACCGTTTTTCCGTTAATAAAAAAAAGCAACTTGATTCAATATACGTTCGTTCGTTCGTTTTTTTCTTCTTCTGTTCTTCTTATATCATTACCATGTAAATAGTCTATTCTAGTTTTTCTATCATTACTCATAAAGATAACGATCATTTCTAGCAATAATAATTTCATCGTTTTTTTACGTCGTTGACGGTTGATTAAACTCGAGGATAACGAAAAAAGAAAATAGAGAAAACACGTATTATTACACAAATGATATCAACTGTTAAAATCCATATTTATATTTTTAATTGTTTTTTGCCACTAAAATATTCAACGATAAATGTATAGTCAAGTGTATAGACATTGCACTAAATGACGCTTTTGTGATAAGATGAGAATAAATCGAAAATTTTTGTTTGTTAGTGGTCAAGAGCAGCGATTAAAATTGATGACTGATTACCTTTCTTTCTTTTTTTTATATTCTCTGTGAAAATAAGAGATCAAAAGAAAGTTCACGTGCCATCTTAAAATTTATTTTCAATCGAAGAACGTGTCTCGTAAGTCATTTGTGTGATTTTTATTTTATTTTATTTTATATTTTATTTAATATGATACCATAGAAAGTGTATAGGATGAGAACGGATCATTACTAGTTGGAATAAGTAAAAGAAGAAAAAAAAAGAAGCACTTCATCAAACAAATATATACAGCCGCTAGATGAAGTTCGATATAAATACACATAGAGAATAAGACCAAACAAAAAAAATTGTTTTCTTATTCGATTCATTTGTCATAGTGCCTTTAAGGTGTCTTTTGATAATCACGAATCGAATATGTATTGGAACCAATCATTCATGTTCGAGGAATTATTGAAAAAAGTGTGAAGAAATTAGATGATGATAACAAATTAAGTATTTTAGTCTGAAGTGTTTTGGAGAAGTTTGTAAGATAATGACAAGTTATGAATATGAAGATTTAATTAGCTTTTTTTATATAGTAGAAATAAGTGAATGATATAAGACAGTTCATTTATATTTTTAGGGATATTTCTAAATAATGAAATCATGTTGAAAATTAGAGAGTAAATCAAGATTTGATGAATAGAAAAAGATGGAGTCAGACTAATCGATTATGAAATGTAACTATTGTATCGAAAGACGACTATAAATTTCATAGTAAAATTTTACCCAGGAGTGAGACATATGTTGGTTTGTATAGAAAATTTTTCTCTATCGTATTCTGTTGAGTACCGTAAAAATCGATTTTTGGCTTGAATTCAAGCCAATAAAAGACTTGTATCGGAATCAACTAAATCTCTTGCCTATAATTCATTTTTTCCATTAATTTTTTTTTGAGGTGAAGGTTTTGTTCTCTGATGTATTCTGAGGGTTCAAATCAATGTTTTATTGAGGTTCACGAACACAAAAGAAAGTTGGATGTATGCCTCTAACTGGCTTGAATTCAAGCCAAAAATCGATTTTTACGGTACTCAACAGAATTCGATAGAGAAAATTTTTCTTTACAAATCTCTCATTCCCGGGTCAAAGATTTGTAGTCGTCTTTTGAATTTACACTCTAGCCGATATCAAGAATAAGATCGTTATATACAATCTCTTATTCACATGTATACAAATAATAAGTGACGTTTAAAACTAATCATTCGACGACGTCAAGTTGTTATTAATGATACGCATATGATACTTAAAGTGAATCATACTCACTCATTGATATAAATAGACATGATGAAAATAACTAATTTGAAAATTATTATAAAAATTTGTTATACATTTCATTCAATTTTTTCATATTTATTATATATTTAAAAAAGGAAAAAAAAATAATCAAATGAATAAAATGAAAAAATTGTTTTATTTCCTTATGGTTTCCATTTAATAACTTTGGCTGCAATTTGGGCATGTTTTGCTATATTTGGTAATCGATGATCAACATATTGATCAATCT
Organism: Adineta steineri; assembly: GCA_905250115.1. Lineage (NCBI taxonomy): Eukaryota > Metazoa > Rotifera > Eurotatoria > Adinetida > Adinetidae > Adineta > Adineta steineri. The sequence goes on from CAJNOI010000040.1 coordinate 536,667, forward strand.
AAAATAATTAAAAAACAATTAATTAAATTTTAATATATATAATTATTCATTTTCTATACTTGATCAACAGATTCAAGTAATTGTTTTCTTCCTTCTGGTGCTTCAGCTATACATGTAATAGCCTGAAAAATAAAAAATTTCAATCATATCAAACAAAAATTAATAAATATACTTTAAGTGCATTAACAATCAATTCAGTTGAATCATTGTTAAGTAGAGCTACAAGTTTTGGTATCGCACCAGCTTTAATTGTACAATATTTTCCAGGTGTAATAATACAAATACTAAAATAAAATAATAGAAATATTTTATATTTAATAACAAAATTCAATTAACATACACTGAAAGAGCGAGTGCTGTTTTACTTTTAAGTGAATTATCATCTGAATCAAGTAAACTAACTAATCGATCGACTGTACCAATTTCAACAGCACGTTCTTTACCTTTAAGTGAAACACTAAAATTCAATAAAAATATAATAAAGAATAAAAAAAATTTCTTTCGCTTTAACCTTAAATGAAATATTGTTAAAGCTACAAGCGTTTTGATTTTATCAGATGGATGTCCAAGTAATGATGTCAATGTTGACATGGCATCAGCTGCAAGTGCTTGTTCAACATCAACCATTAGACAAAAATGAATAGTATTCAAAATTAATTCCTATTTATTGAATAGAAGAACAATGTTTTGTTTTTTGGAAATTCTAAATCAATCTACTTTAATTTCATCAAGTTCACTAACTAATTTCTTAAGGAGTGTTTCAACAAGACGAAGTTCAATTAAATTTTGTGCACCTAAAATAGATTTATTATCAGTTTTTTTTACGATATTATGTAATATACCGGGTGGCGCTTCACTATACATTGATACAGCTTTATGAGCATTTCGTCTAACTGATGCTTCTTTATCATTAAATAATTCAGCTAAACGTGGAATTACATTACAAGCAAGCATAGCTTGACGGCCAATAGCATGACCTATAATTTTCATATTTAGAAAAACAGAAAGAAGTTTTATTCTTAAAATTATTTACTTGCAATAACATAATAACATTCAGCGGATTTTAAACGACAGAATTGATCATTATCTTTAAGTAATGCTAATAACGTAGCTGGGATATCTAGAAAAAAAAATATTTTAAGAATTATTTTCGAGGAGAAATATAACCTTCATCAAGACATGGTAATATATGTTCAGGATCATGAAGATAATCACATAATGATCGTACTGCACGTTGACGTAATAAAAGATCTTCACTTTTAAGTTCTCGATTCTAAAAATAATACAAAACTTAAATAAAATGTTTCTATTCATAGAATGTTACACTTAAAAAAATATTTCCTAAGTAAATAAAATTTTGGTTTAGAAACTTAAGAGTTTCATTACAATAAACAGAACTGGTTAGAATATCTATAGCATCCATTTTTTTTCGGAAAATTTTGTTGAATAACTTATTGCCATATATCAAAATATCTTGATTGTTCAGTTTTTTTAGTAAATCGGAAAAACAATTCTATTTTATAATTAATTTGTCTTACTAAACGAGGAACAGCTCGATTAAGAAATGCAAGTGGTGTTCGTGTTGGATCGACAAGTTGTGGATAATGTGTTGGAATTGTAGTTGATGCCATTATATTTCTAGATTTTGATTTAAACACAAACTAAAATATGTTACATACCATTACAAATGATTACTCTTGAAATGTTTCTTAGCAACATAAATAACAACAGTGGCATCTAATCTATACTCTTGATTGGTATTCAGATATTTACCAATCATAAAAAAATACCGTCTTTTTTTCCAGATGTGTAGAAGTCCTTTTTTTTATAAATGAAGAAAAAATCTAAATAGTATATTCTTAGTTTTGGAGATTATCTGCAATGAATTATGTTGTGACAGTTCAACAACCTACTGAAGTAACAGCAGTTGCAACGGGTTATTTTACTTCAGCAACTGAATTCAATTTAATTGTTGCGAAAAATACACATTTTGAAATATATATTATTACTTGTGAAGGTGTTAAATTAATCAAAGATGTTTCTATATATGGAAGAATTAAAATACTCAAATGTTTTCGTTTATCTGTAATAATATTTCTCAATAATCTTTTCTAAATTAATTTAATTTGCTTTATTTCGATTGAATTAGAATATGAACAAAGATGTTTTATTTATTTTGACTGATAAATCTCATGGAATGATATTAGATTGTCAAAAAACAGAGAATGATCCATATGAAATATTAACAAAATGTCATGGTTCATTGAAAGTAAGAATTCAACTATTAACCTATTTTGATCTAAAATTATCGTAATAAATTTTATTCTAGGATAATAATAGAGCTTCAATTCAACCTCCATCTTGTACAATAGATACTAAACATAATCTTATATTATTACGTATATCAGAAGGAATTATCAAACTTATCTATTTAAAAGACTTGACATCAAGAAATCTTGAAGCTTATAATATCAAGTATGTTCTAATCTTCTTAGTTAATTTCTATAAAATAAATTAATGTAGAATTAATGAACAATATATAATTGATATTCAATTTTTATCTGATCATCAAAAACCAACATTTATCATTTTATATTCAGTAAAATCTTATTTGTTCTCTTATTTAAAAAAACGACTTTCTTTCTATTTATTAGCGTAAACCAGAATCATATTATATTAATAGTAATGAACCAGAAGAATATTATCTATGTACTTATGAAATTGAAGTAAAAGAACGTGATATAAGAAGATTAACTTGGACAGAAAAACTAACATTATCTAAAGCATCTTTTCTTATTCCAAGTAGGTTTTTATTTAAAAAAGTTTTTATTATTTATTCATTTATATTTTTAGTTGGACAAAATGATTTCAGTGCACTTGTTATCGGTAGAAATTCTATTGAAATATGTAAAGAAAATAATAAAAGATTAGAAATTAAATCATCTTTACTTCAGGTAATGATACATAAATAGTTATATTTTACATATTGTATTTTAATCTTTTATGACACATAAGTCAAAATACAACAAGAGAAGTGATACACACATCTGTGCAAGAGTTATAGTATAGATAAAGTCAGATAAATAGTTAGCTTTTAGAGTATCACTTTGATTCTAAAAAGGAAAAATAAACGATATCAATGTATTATTTTACACATAATGGGTAAAACTCCATGCTAAAAATCTTTTATTACTTAATTACACATTCATTTTTTTGAACAGTTACATTATATTCCGAATAATAAGATGCAGTAACGAATGAGTTGATTTTTGTAACAAACCAACCGTTAATTCTGTCTCATATCTGTACTGACTAACAAAAATGGTAAAGTACCATCTTGCGAAGTCCGTGAACGAGTACGAATATACGTTGAAAATAACCTTGTAGATTTTCTAAAATCTCTCATGAAAATATTCATATAGGAAATCTCAACAATGCTTCGCTCCTTAGTTGAGCGACGAACTTCAAAGAATTAAAACATACATTAAAAAACTTCTCACACCACTTTAATGATCTCATGTTATAATTTTCAGAAGACAACATCTATCATATGTTATTGTACAATTGATGAAGGTTATCGATATTTATTAAGTGATGATTGTGGAAAACTTTATTTATTAATTCTTGAACATGATAAACATAATGAAAATTTATCAATAACAGTTACTAACATAAAAGTAATAAAGAAAAAAGAAATAAATATATCGCTTTTTTAAGAAAGTTTTAATTTTCTAGCTAGATTTACTTGGCGAGATTTCAACTAGTCGATATATTATATATTTAAATAATAATCTTGCTTTTATTGGTTCAAATTTTGGTGACAGTCAACTTATTCGGGTATAAGAAAATTTTTTTATTCTATCGAAACTCTTCATTGATTTGATCATATAGATTTTTTCTGAACAACAAAATGGTAGTCATTTCGAAATACTTGAATCCTATGCAAATCTTGGACCCATTCTCGATATGTGTTTCATTGATGTCGAACGACAAAGTCAACAAGTTAGATGAAAATAATCATACTACTTATTTTATATATAAATATCTCTTTTGTATAGTTAGTAACATGTTCAGGAAATAGAAAGGACTCATCATTGCGTTTTATTCGAACAGGAATTGGAATTCATGAACATGCATCAATTGATTTACGAAATATCAAAGGTTTATTTTATTTTCTTAAACAAACTTTCTTTATTTTTGTTTTTCTCAGGAATTTGGGCATTGAAAATCAATAATCAATATGATAATCATCTTGTTGTTGCATTCTTTGATCAAACAAGGTAAATATCACTTCATTTATTTTTTGTTTTTCGAAATTTTTATTCATAGATTATTTCATTTACAAAATGATGAAATCGAAGAAGTTGAATTATCTGCATTTGATTATCAACATCAAACATTATTTTGTACTAATGTTACATCTAATCAATATTTACAAGTAAAAATACTCGTTTTTTTCTTATCTTTTAAAAATAAAATCTTTATTAATTTAGATAACAACCTATTCCATTCGTTTAATTGGTGATTCTGGTCAGGATTTATTGGTTGAATGGAAAAATATGAACGATGAAATAACAGTTGCTTCAGCAAATACAACACAATGTGTATGTGCTAGTGGTAATCAATTATTTTATTTTGAAATTGGTTCGGGAAATTTAACAGAGATCAAGTAAATTAAATAATACAATAATAAATAAAAAATTTTGTTTTATTTTTTAGTAAATGTGAATTACCACATAATATTGCTTGTTTGGATATAACACCATTAGATATTCGAGAAGAACGAACGAATCTGTGTGTTATTGGTCTTTGGACGCAAATATCTATTTGGATATGTCGATTACCAACACTTGATATTTTACATAAAGAATTATTAACATCAGGTAAATTAAATTTTGTTCATATAAATATGATATAATATTTTATCTTTAGATACATTACCACGATCTGCTGTTATGATAACATTTGATGATCAACCATATGTTTTTGTTTCGTTAGCTGATGGTCCAATTATTTATTATTTACTTAATTCTGAACAAGGTTTATTATATGAACGAAAGAAAGTTTCATTAGGTACAAAACCTACAACATTAACTATTTGTCAACATACAGATTTATCCAATAGTTCAACTGTATCATCACGTACTGTTCTATTTGCTTGTAGTGATCATCCATCAGTAATATCATTATCAAATAATAAAATTGTTTTTTCATCGGTTAATTTACATGAAATTGTTTGTATATGTTCATTTAATTCGGAATATTATGGATCAAGTTTAACATTAGTTACAGATATGGGTGTTATACTCGGTCGAATTGATGATATACAAAAGTTACATGTACGTTCATTAGTATTAGGTGAATCAGTACAACGTATTGTTTTTATGGATGAAGAAAAAATTTATATTATTCTAACACAATATATGGATGTATATAAGTCAGATAGCATTGTATCTATTAGCAAACAAGCACATCAAAAAATAGATTGTACAACAAAGATAAAAGCAATTGAAGATTTAACAAATCAACAATCTAGTAATGCTTCGAATTCAATTGTTATTCTTGATCAACATACACGTGAAGGTATTTAAATATTAGAGATTTATTTATTTGAAGAATAAAAAATAATGATTGATGGATTTTTTATTTATTCGTATCGATGACTAGCATATCCCACATATTTCTCAGGCAAAATTCGTAATATCTTAGAATAATCAAATTAATCATAATGTGTCATTTTCTCTGCCTCCAGTATTTTTGTTTTGAGTCTATGATAGACAGAATAGAAGATTTCTATTTTGTATAGTATGCTTCTTCAGATTATTATTCCTTTTATTTTTCATAGTAGCTGATTGTTACTATGAATCACATTCCAGTTTCTCGAACGGTACATCAAAGAGTTAAGATCATAGAAGATTTTCATAAAACTATAGCATAATCATAACTAATCAGATAAATCTATGTGTTGTTTTTTTTCATTAGAAAATGCTCAACATTAGGAGTAAGAAGAATACGTCTTATGATTGTATCTATAAGGAAGATATAGACCACAACAGAAAGAGTCAACAAAATATTATAATTAAAAATTTGTAACTAAATCTAACACTTTTTACACATGTCTTCATTTAATCCATCTATTTTTAGCTCGTATATCAGTTAAACTATTAAACAATGAAGAAGCAACAAGTTTATGTATAATAACGTTTACTGATGATCCAGCAACACCATATATTGTAGTCGGTACAACAATTGGATTTGAGAATGATGATGACGAACAAAGATTAGGTCGTTTAATTTTATTTCGTTATAAAAATAATCAATTAAATATGATTACTGAAAAAGAAATAAATAGTTCACCATATAAAATATTACCATTTCAAGGCAAATTACTTGTTGCTATTGGTAATTCAGTAAGATTATATAACTTTTCAGTAGAAAAACAGGAATTAATACAGCAACCAGAATCCTACACGGGTCGTATGAAATGTTTAGAATTAAAAATTAAAGATGATTTTATTTTATTCAGTGATCTATTAGGATCATTAACAATTCTTCGTTATAATATCAATGAAAATAAATTTGAAGAAGTATAGATTTATCACTAAAACTATTTCTAAAATGTAATTTTATAGATTGCTCGTAGTATTTATCCACAATTAACAACTGCATGTGAGTTTATTGATGATGATACATTTATCTGTTCCGAAAGTGATGGAAATTTAATTTCATATAATAAAAATAGTGATTCAACGAAAGAACAGGAAAGAACTATACTAAATGAACTTGGTTTATATCATTTAGGAGAAGAAATTAATACATTTCGACATGGTATAAACACACACGTCTTGTTTCTTGTAATATGAGTTATCTATTTAGGTTGTCTTGTTACACAACAAACAACTGAATCAACAATTTCACTTGAAAATTGTATATTAATGGGTGCTATATCTGGTTATATCGGTCTTGTTCTACAATTACCACCGACATTATATCAATTATTGATGTCATTACAATTAATTTTAGCTGAATATGTGACAAGTATTGGTAAAATTGATCATAGTTCATGGCGTTCATTTCGATCAGATGGACGTTCAAATGTTTCATATGGTTTTATTGATGGTGATCTTATTGAAACATATCTTGATCTACCCAAAACCGTTCAACTTGAACTTATTACAAATTCACATGTAAATTTTTATTCTATTTTATTCAATATTTCTATTTATTTTCTCTATAGAAAGGAAATAATATTCAATTGAATACAACTGTTGAAGAATTAGTCAAATTGATTGAAGAACTTTCACGAATACATTGAATAGAATATGATTTATAGTACATTATTTAAATTCGTTTTTTTTTACCTTTTGTTTGTAACCTTGATATAATTGAGAATTGAAATAAAAGGATCGTTTTTGTATAGTAACATTTAAATTAAATTTGAATTTCACAGTTGCATTTCAATGAAATATGATAACATAAAATAGAAACATTTTTCACTAATTATAACATCTATGAAAGTCATAGTTGATGGCAGATTTCTAAATGCAGATAGATCAATATTGAAGATATGTATTATTATTATTGATATACCTTTTTTTCACTTTCTCATTGCGATCATTTGGATACCATCTTAGATTTTGTATATGTATATGTAGGTGTCATCTATCCTCATCACCTATCTATTAATGTTGTACCTTTGAAATGTGACATATAAAAAAAAGGGCCGGTTCGTTGATTCATTGATTGAAGCTTTGATGCATTCATTTCGTTTGCAAACTCTTACATCATCAGTATAAGTTTACGACCTTTTAAACTTACTCTTTACATACATATATATTCGTGTGTACAAGTATGATGATGAGCAATCCTGCAAATTACTACACACCTCCATATGGAACACCAGCTTATTCTGGAATGCCTAATTATGGTACTGGTTCTCCTCCGGTTCCATATTATTATAACGTACAATTTCCGCAACAACAGGCAACCTCACCACTACAACAACAACAAAAGCCCGAAAAACAACAGAAACCGCAATATCCACATGCTCCACCAAATCAAAAAAATAATGAAAATATCTCATTATTTAAATTATATGATATAGAAAAAAATCGTTATAGTACTATTATTCGACTTATATTTTCATTTGTCGGTGTACCATACAAAGAAAAACATTTCAAACCAAATGAATTATCTAAAATCAAAGAAAAAATGCCTTATCAACAATTACCTATTTTACGTGTACATAATCAATTTAAAATATTTCAATTACATACTATTATACGTTATTTAGCACGAGAATTCAATCTATACGGGAGAAGTAAACATGATCATGTTGTTGTTGATGATATTGTTGAAATAGCTCGTCAATTTCAAGAAAAAATCTTTGAACAAATTAATAATTCAACTAATTATGAACAATCAATATTACAATTTATAATTGATTCATCAGTAATTTATTTAAAGCAACTTGAAGGATTTTTTGCAATATTTGATCATCATGGTCCATTCTATTTAGGTTTACATATATCATTAGCTGATTTAATGGTTTATGATGTTATAAGTTATTTAATTAAAGTTGATGGAAAATTACTTGATAGTTATTCTCATTTAAAAGAAGCACGTCGACAATTAGAAAAACATCCAGGAGTAGCAGATTTTATTCAAGTAAAAACTCCTGATCCAAATAAACCACATCATCATCATAAATCACCACATACACATCGTCGTCAAACAAAATCACCAACACCAAATTCAAACTCTCAACAACAACAACATCATCATCATCGTCATCATCATCATCATCGACGTCGATCAGTCGAAGGAGGTAAATCAAATCATCATCATCATCATCATTACCATTGTCCATATCATCGTCGAAAAAATTCAAAAGAACCAACACCATCTTCACAAACAAAACAACCATCAATAAGATCATCAAAATCACCAAGTATTTTAATAAACGAAAAAGAATCAACACCACTTCCATCAGCAAAACAACAAGTTATAAGACAATCAAAATCACCAAATCCTTCAAGAAAAGATAAAGACTTGCCAAATCCTTTAAGAAAGGATAAAGAATCATCAAATCCTTCAAGAAAAGATAAAGAATCAACACCACTGTCACATATTAAACAACGATTAATAAGATCATCAGCATCGCCGGGTGCTAATAAACCAGAAAAAAAGTCAACAACAATATCAGCTAATACTACTTTAGCAAAACCACCAGTTATACAAGAAGATGATTCTGAATCTATAACTAAATAAGTTTTTTTATGTAAAGATTTTTTTTCTTCTTCTTTAGTTAGACACAAAATAAAAAGAGATAAGTGTTCGAATGTTTTTTTTTCTTCTTATTGATAACCTCGTCCATAACAATCATCACATGTTTCACTGGATGTTTTACGACCGTAACCATTACATGAACAACTTCTTGAATAATTCGACCAAGTTGTTCGTTCTTCACATCGACATGAATTGCATTCAGATTCCACAAAAAGTTTTCCATTACCACCGCATTTAAAACAACGTTCACCAGATCGACCTTTTCGGTTTCCAGCATATGTTTCATATATCAAATGTCTTCTACCACCATTTCTTCCTTGATGACTATATTCGGCACCCATTACTAAATAAAGAGGATTCATTAAATGACTATTTTTTTTTATATAATATGCATTATTATATAGATAAGTGCTTTGTTTTTTTCACACATGTGATCAAAGCAAAGGTTTCATAGATGTTTGCGCATGTATAACAGAAAAAAAATAAAGAAGTTATATATGTAAATCGTACCGATTACAGACGTTTTTAAAGGTTTGCTTCAATTTTTTGATAAAAGAATCTTTTGATTAGCACGAATCAAATATTAATGCGCAGCTCATCGATATAAAAATAACCATTTATTGAAAAGAATCGCTTAACCTTAATAGTTCCTATTGACATAGTTCTATCAATATCGTTTGATCAACTATTGACAGAGAAAACTTTATGAAGTCATTTTACTTCCACAGAAAAGTAATACAATCAAGCTTTTGATATCTTTCATACCGTCATTTTCATCAATAGTAGCTCTAGTAGATATTTTTCGAATTACATTATGATGACGTTGAGTGTTGAAAATGACGCTATGAGAGCTTTCAAGTGCTTCACTGTATTATTTCTCGGTAATAATAAAATGTGATTTTATATATATATATATATATATAGATTGATGATTCATTGCATTAAAAAATTTCCTATTGATATTAGTCATATTTTTTATTTATTTTATTACTAACTTGTACTTCCCAATGATCCTGCCGGTTCTATATGATAAAAGCGAGTGTAAAAAGATAAATAAAGTTTCAAAATATAAAGATCATATTAAATAAAATAGTATTACCGAGAATGAATAGATCGTGCAATAATGAGGTAAAAGTGAAGCAATACGCACCAGTAAGAGTAGTCGACTTATAGAATATATGGATGCGTTAAAAATGTCTCATTTCTTTCTCTTCTGTTGACACTTCTATTTATTTTGTACTGGTATATTAATCATACTACTGATATACATAGTGGAAGTTGGGAAGTTGAATCATATATGGGAAGTGACGTTTTTCGTTGATATTGAATTCGAGCTCGCACTTTTTTGATCGAAATAGATGAAAGCACATCTTTTTATGAGTATTTGAGAGAAGAGCATTTTCGTACAATCAATTATATCATACAAAAAAAACATCGATTTTGATGCAACTTCCACCATTCGTAGAGCTTTTAATTTCGAGCATTTTGATGAAAGAAAATTTGTGAAACGTTTTTATTTTGATAGAGATACACTTGAAATAATTTGATTAACAGAAAATAGATTTTCAACTTGTTTCAGTGAGTAAAATTATCAGCAAGAAGTTCTTAGCGATCTGAAAAGAAAAACGACGTTATAAAAATGATCCATTTTCTGATGATCGAACTATTTCAAGTGAATCTTCGATCAATGATCACGAGCTATCAGATTATGTATTATTTAATTCGTCTTGCTTGAAAAATATTCTTATGTGATCATTTTCGATAAACTCGCATTTTTATAAATATGAACAAAAATCATAGAAAATGTCATACGAAGTATTAATAAATTTTAAAAAACTGACACATACGATTTTCATAGTTCATCATAATCTATAAACCCTGAAAATTTCATTCAATTCGGAGATATTTGTGTATTTATGATTGTTATTCCATGGAATAATTCAGTAATAAATTGTGACTCTTTATTTTGACATTGAACGTATAGAAGAAAAAGATATGAAAATCGAACTGAAATTAGACAAACTCGAATAGAGAGAGAGAGAGAATGAAGAAAAAAACAATTTTCGTATGACCATCCTTGATAAATGACTAATTCTAAATATTCTAGAACTAAAACAGCATAATATATTTACAAATTAAATATGATTTTATGATCTATTTATTCATATCTCAACTAATTTAATCAATTAATATAATAATCTTCAATAATCTTTGACTCTTTTGTCTATAGCAATATCATAATGTCCATCATTTTCTTGATTATATGCTAATGTTAATATTGGTATAGATTTCATTGATAGTTTCGGTTCATCTTGTGGACATATATCAATTAATGGACATTGAGTAAGATTCGTTATTATTTTAATATTTATTCCCATTAAATTACTTATTGTTAATGGTAATATATCACCTAAAATTGATGAATAAAATTTATCCGAACGAAATTTTCGTATTTCATCATAATAATTAACATCATTTATATATGGTTTATATTTTGAATCATTTATTTTCCATTCTAAACAAACTAATTTACGTAATGTACGTGCTAATTGTGTAGTATTATTAAATATATTCTCCGGAAGATTTAAACGTTGTTTTATAGCTATACGAAAAGATCGATCTTGATTGTATAATGTTATTAATTGACTAGCAATAGCAGTAAAAAAACAATTTCCATCTCCATTAACGAATTGTCGTCGGTAACCATAACGTAAAAGATTTAAATCTAATTGTTCTTCAGCAGTTAATGGTGTTATAGGCCTTTTTATTGGAGATTTTATTCTTTCTTTTTGTAAAAAATCATGTGAACTTTTTTTTAATTCAGTTGTTTGTTGATTAATCGGTTTTACGGAATATATATATTGAGTTTGTATTGGTTGGGTATATGTATATGATGTTATAGGAGTTGGTAGATAAATAATAGATTGTTGTGGTGATATGGTATTAAATAATATATGATGATTATTTACTGGTTGAATATAAACATTTTCGATCGTATAAATCATTTGATTTCGTTTTCTTTTTTTTTCTCTTTAATATTGCTTATTTTATATTTATTATATACGTGTTATATGACTGAACAGAAGGAGAAAAGGAAGAGTTGGTGTTACGGTCGAATGAATAAGTATTCAAAATGAAAGTCAAATGAGATACAGGGACAAGGTCTTTTAAATCATTTTGAGAGCAGTACAAATATGTATGATGTATTTCTGTATTTGCGTGAAATAGTTTCATATGTCAAATAAGTTTGAATACTTAATAGCAATAAAGAAAGAGTCATTGAAAATGTATGCGTGTATATATGGGTATATACATATACATATATACATATATCTAGATGGTGACCGAAATGAAAACAATTCTAATATAAAGAATAAATACGCACTGATTTGACGTTATTCTTTGTGTTCAAAATTTTCTTTTCTCTTCATAAGATGTAATCGACGTCTAATATGGAGATGATGATGTTTCGAAACATTTCTCGTATTTGATTTGTTCTTCTTGAATGACAATGATAGATAATGTAATACATTATAAAGATGCTGAACAACGACGATCGAGGTAGTTCTTTATATAGACATATGTTCTCTGTTCTACGTATGTATAAGAAGAATGATATTTATAATTTCATGTTCACTTTATCGGACTACTTTCACAGACTGTTTTGATATTATCTATCGATCTTATACGCGATAACAAAGATGGTTAGTTTATGTGATTTTTATTGATATTTTATATTATTATTTTTTTATTATTAGTTCTCGCTCAGTTGTATCTTAATTTTATTGATTGCCTTTGGTGCTAATGGTCAAACAAATGATATAAGTAATTATTCAAGCTAATAATTCTCTTATGTTAAATTAATCTTTTATTTTCTTAGATAATATAAATTATGAAAAAGGTTATCCATTTGGTAAACTTCGTCTTGCTGAAGAAGGACATAATGAAGAATTAATACCATCACATGACATGTATGTTAATATCATTTCTAGTCTTTTTTATTTGTTATTTTGTTTTTTATTTTTAGGGAAATGCAAGAATTAACACAAGACTTACCAGCAAGAGATATGCCAATATCAAAACAAGACTTACCAGAACATATTCAACCATGTACGTATTAATTCGTTATCATTTTTTCTTTGTTTTCTATAAAATTTTCTTTTAGTACAAACACCATGTGTTGGCGCTCGTCCATTAACAAAACTCGCTTTTCCAAAAGATAAAACTAAATTTATTCACTGTCGTGATGAATATCATTATGAAATTACCACATGTCCAAATCGTGGTGAATTCAATGAACAAACCAGTACTTGTGCATATGTTGCTCCTTTAATTAATAAATGTGAACAAGAAAAACCATGTTTAAATGATGGTCTTTGTCAAGTAGTATCAAATTCAACATTTAAATGTAATTGTAAAAAAGATTGGACTGGTGATCGATGTGAAACACCATTAAATTCATGTGTCACAAAACCATGTGGTGCAAGTGCTGATTGTCGTTCATTAAAAACAGCTGATTATGAACAAGATTATGTTTGTGTATGTCATGGTTTACGTGGTTATGGTCTTAATTGCCAAGAAAGTATGTTAATTACACATTTTTATTGTCTTTCATATTTTAAACTAATTGATTTTATTTTAATAGTTGTACCTAATCCATGTTTAACAACTACTGAACAATTTTATCCATTCGCATTCAGTCAACGTGCTTACATTCAATGTGATGGTGAACTTATCCATTTTCAACCATGTGGTGCATCATTATTTTGGAATCAAGAAGATAAATTTTGTGATCGTAAACGACCACCAAAACCAAAACTACCAACATTAGTACCTAAACCAGCTGCAGCTATTATTAAAGAAATTCCACGAGAAGAAGAAGTAGAAGAAGATTTTGAAGACGTACCAGTTGAAACAACAACAATCGCACAAGTTGAACAATCATAGTAAGAAAAGAAAAGAAAATATTAGGCTGAAGATTTTTACTATTTTTTTTTTTTAGTTCATATGGTCAAAAAGGAAAAGATGAAAAAGAAACTCTTGGCTTCATCCCAGCACGAGTAGCTAATCGACAACAATTATTATCAAACGTCGCTAATCAACAAAGTAATAAAAAAACTTATCTTATTTCATATTATTCACTATTTTTTCATTTCTTTAAGCTGGTCTTAACCAAAACTTACGTGAAAAAGAATTAAACACTCAAGATTTATCAAGTAATTATAAAAAAAAGCATTTCAACATTTTTAATTCTTTCTTATTTGTGTAGATCAATTTTCACAATCAGTCGATACAACTCAAATCCGTCAAGATTTCGTATCTAAACAAAAACAATGGCCAAGTAAGATTTTTCGTTCATATAAATTCATCGAATATCTTATTTTTTCGTTTCTTTAAGCTCAATCACTTGAAATGAACTTAAGACAACCTATTTCTATTCAATCAGGACGAGTTCAACAATTACCACAAGAAAGTACGTCTTATAATAAAGAGATTCATATGATATTTTAAATAGATATCGTATTAATTTCTAAGGAGATATATCTATTTATTATCATGTTTTATTTATAGTTAGACAACAATGGGTACCAACAACAACTACTACTACTACTACAGTCCGACCAGTATTTGCTGAATCTGAAATTGATGAAGAAGAATTCGAAGATGAAAGTCACTCACAAAGTAAGTAGTTTTTTCTATTAATTAATCTATTACATATTATTCTATCTATTTAGACGTTCAACCACAACAAAACCAAGCTTTTGGTTCTAAACAATGGTTAAGTAAGTTATATTGATAATAATCATTATTATTATTACTATTAAACATTTCATATTAGATCATTTACCAGATATGAAAACACAAAATAATCAACGTTTTGTTTCACAAACTATTCAAAATCAACCAATTGCTCTTGAACCAGTTGTACAAAACGGAAATCGTGTATCAGGTCTGTTTATTTCTTTCTAAAATACTTTTTCTAAAGGTATTGTTTGTCTTTTAGGATTTTCTAATCAAAATATTCGTGAACAAGAAAATTCATGGAAAACTAAACCACTTGGTCAAGTCAGTGCCAATCAAGGATTATCATCAAGCAGTTTCACAACACAAAACCTTGGTGCACCAACACAACAATGGCAAGGTAAAATTCTTTATTTTAATAATCTGTAAAAATTTCTGTCAATCATTAGGATCTGAAACTCTTCGAAATCAACAACGACTTCCAGGTATAATTTTTTTTTGAATAAATTTTATAATCTATGATAACTGAATGTTATAGAACAAAACGTACAACCTTCCGTAGAAACTACAACTTTACCAATTGTTATCGTTTCACAAGGTTTGTTTAATTCTTTATTGAAACTTTGTACTAGTATCATTTAATTATCTAGGTTCCCAAAATCAAAATTCACGAGAATTCGAAAATACATGGCAAAATAGACCAGTTAATCACCTTATGGGCACTAAATTATCACAACCCGTTGGTTTCAATTCACAAAACTTTGCCGCACAACCACAAACATGGCAAAGTAACTATTTTTTTAGTCTTAAAAATATTTTTCAAACTTTTTCTTCATTTAATATAGACACTCAATCTCAACTTAATCAACAACAATTATCATCAAAATTCCCTGAAGTAGCATCATCACTCGAAAATAAAAATCGTTTCAATTCAGGTATATTCATATCTAAATAAATTATATATATGTTTATCTTATTTAAATAGGTTTACAATCAAATAGCCAACAATTATGGCAAAACAAAAATACCAGTTAGTTAAAATTGAACTTCTTTTTCATAATACTATTCTTATAAATCAATTTAGATCAACTTCGTCAAAACTTAAATCAAGTAGAAGAATTAGCTGAATCACACGAAGTTCCATCCATTAGTGAACAAACACATACTACTCAATTCTTACCAAATCAACGAACACAAACAACTGTTTCCGAAGTAACTACTGATTTTAATAACGGCCGATTATCAAGTAAATATTTATTATCTTAAAAATAAATCATTTAACTCTATTCTTTTAAATAGAACCAATCGTATTACCACTCAAACAAGAAACCCAACGTTTCGTTGCACAACCACAATCATGGCAAAACAAAAATACCAGTTAGTTAAAACTGAATTTCTTCTTCATAAAACTATTCTTATAAATCAATTTAGATCAACTTCGTCAAAACTTAAATCAAGTAGAAGAATTAGCCGAATCTCACGAAGTTCCATCTATTAGTGAACAAACACATACTACTCAATTCTTACCAAATCAACGAACACAAACAACTGTTTCCGAAGTAACTACTGATTTTAATAATGGTCGATTATCAAGTAAATATTTATTATCTAAAAAATAAATCATTTAATTCTATTCTTTTCAATAGAACCAACTGTATTACCACTCAAACAAGAAACTGAAACCTTCGGTAATCAACAACGATTCAGTAAGTTATACTAATGATAACTATTTAAATTTTAAAATTAATTCTTAGATCGAGTACAAGAAGGAAAAGAACAAAACACTCAACGTTTCGTTGGACAACCACAATCATGGCAAAGTAAATTTCTTTCTTTTTGCATATTCTATAATAATTTTTTTTAAATTATTAGCTTCAGAAACTGTTCGAAGTCAACCAATGTTTTTAAGTAAGCTTTCGATTATACTCTCAAAAAACCTAATTCTTCTTTTATTTCTAGATCAAAATCAACAATCATCTTTTGAAACATCTGACTCCGGATCAAACACAGTTCGCTCACAAGGTTTGTTTAGTTTGTCTGTTAATTCGATTATAAATTTTATTTAATATTTAGGTATTCGAGTTCCACAAGAACAAGAACATTCATGGCAAAGTAAGTTCTATCGTAAAAATTAGCTTATTGAAAATGAAAATATTTCTATAGGTCAACCAATTAAATCTCAAACAGATACAATGCTTGTTTTTAAACCAACTTCATGGACTCGTAAGATTCATTTTCTTTTTGAACAATACAAATCTATTCTTTTTTCACTACAGAAACACCAAAACAAGAAGCAACATTTAAACCACAAAGCTGGACACAAAGTAAGTTGAGAAAAAACATCGAATAAAATTTAATTATTCAATTTAGATCAACCAACAACATTCACTGAAGAATCTTCACAATTCGGTTTAAATCAACCACAAAAAGGTATATGATTTAAACAATAATTTATTTTATTCGAACTTATTTTTCTATTTTAGGTTTACCAGTTCAAACCTCACCATCATGGTCAAATAACCAACAAATGCAAAGTAGAGCGTTTTTAATTTTAAGAATAATTCTAAATTTTTTCTAATTCAAGAAACTCAATTCACAGATGTCGATGAATCAAAAATGCAAACTACTTCAGATTTTGCTGCTCGCCCAGTAGGAAGTTCTTTACCACAAAATTTACGTGAACGACAAACATCTCGAACAGGCGAACGGATTCCACAAGAGAGTAATACTGTTGTAGTACAACAAACAACAGAACGAAAAACTATTGGTATATTTATTTCGAATAATTTGAAATTTGAAATTTATATTTAATTTTTTAGAAACAATGCCAACACAACATTCAGCATCATGGCAAACACGCCAATAAAAAATGCATTCGCCTTAATTGAACTAACATTTTTATTGTTTTATTATAAATTCAGAATCAAAAGTCATACAACATTTATACATTTCTAGTCACTTTTCAACGATTTCTTGCATGCTTTTTATTTCGAATTTATTCTTTTTTTCGATTTAACTTGAACGTTATTCAAAAAAATAAAAAAAATTATAAAATTTGAAACTCTTTATTTCATATGATAAATATTGCATAGGAAATCAATGTATCTTCTTAGAACATAAAAATAAAGTGAAGAGATAGAATTCTCCAGTCTATGACTTTATATAGCGTCTAGATAATTTTCATTAAAACTAAAATGCTCAAAGATTATATTAGGAAAGACTACGCGTACGCACTTCTTTTAAAAGCATTCATAGAAGATGTAAGAGACTGGAATAACTTGAAGCAGAAGAAGACGAGGACATTCATACTATATATTTTCCGTCTTGATCGTAGGGAACTGCAAAATCACTTTTTTTGGTCCCGGTGGTCCCGGTCTTGATAAAAGCTTAAGAATAATTCTGATTTTGTCTTCAAATATGCAAAAAAAAGTATGAACTTCACGAAAATTCTCGCTTTTTCGTTTGTAAATTCAATCTATATGGCTTTTCTTGAACTATAAAATAACACATTTTTCAATTTTTAATTAAAGAAAAACAAAATAAGAAAATTTCTGGTCTCATACTTGATAAAAACATTAAGGAATTAACTGACAATTTTCGTCTTGGTCCCGGGACCGGGACCACTTTGCAGTTCCCTATTTGATCGCTGCTTCTAATTCCATAAATCTTCACTTTCTATTGTTGATGAACCCAGAACATTATTTAATTACTTCAGTAGATGTTATAAAAACGACTTTGGTAGTAATGATTTATAATCGAGCACACAAAAAAATCTGTCGTTTCTTCGGAATTTTAACTTTTTTTTATTTAAATCTTAGTAAAAAATAAAAGGTATGGTTCAAGATTTTTGTTCACACCCAAATTTGTATATGTACAATGTTTATCAATCGAATCAATATTCAAAAGAATATTTGTTCGACATATTGATTTTAAAAGACCAACTTCTTTTTTTGATTCAATAAAATTTTGAATAAATAACCATAAAATTTGTTTAATTTTCGAACTTTTTTCATTAGCTGAACAGCATCTTGTCAATAATTTTTTATTAATTTCTTGACGATTTCTTGATTTAAAATAAGCAAACATAAATAATTCATAAAGTTGTCGAAGTATTAATTGACGTTGTTTTACTGTTATATCATCATTTGATTCAACAACATAAGGCCAATCACCTAATGATTCACAAATAAGTGATTGTAAATAACTAATAATCGTTGAACGACCCGTTTGAAGAATAATATCGGAAAAGACAATATTTTTTTTAAGAATTATTGTTAAGATTTTTGTAACATATGGTGCACGTGTACGTCGATATGCTTTTGTTAAATGATGTAATTTAGCACCATAAGAAATAAATAAATCGAATAATACTGAGAAATTTTTTAATGATTCTTCATTCATATATAAATTATGTTTTGTAAATAAATAACAAGATAAAAATAGATCAAATGGTGTTTGATCACTACTAGATAATTTATTTATATTTGTAATTGAAATATCTTTTAGCATCGTTGGAAGTACTTCATCAATACCCATCTCACAAGCAATATGAAAGCTAGTTACTTTTTTCTTAAGTGTACTTATTAAACATGGATCAGTCGCTGAATAACGTAGAAGAATATGTATTGCTTCGATATTTGTACGAAATATTGCGTATAATAATGGAGTTTCATGATCGTGATTAACACTATTTGGATCGACCTATTTCAAAAAGAAAAGATCATAAATTATTTCTAATATTTCAATAATACTTACATTTCCTTGTTCAATTAAAAAACTAATTAAATTATTTTTATGTAACAGTATACATTCATGTAACAGTGATAAAGTATGATAAGATTGTCGAAAATCAGCACCATATTCATGAAATAATTTTAATATATCTAAATTACCATATCGAATAGCACAGATTAATATTCGACTTGTAACACGAGCTTGAAATTCAAGTAATTGTTTAAGAAAGTTTAATGATTTACCACTTTCAATTGCATGAAATAAGGGTGCTCGATTAGTGGCATCTTCACAATCAATTAAATATCTTTTATTATCTCGATTAATTCTTTTTAAAACATTATTTAATTCATATAATTCGTCAGTATTCGGATCTATAGGATCTCGACAACAGCGGAGAAGTTGATCTTGTATTGGCAAAATTGCAGACATATACGCTTGATATTTTCTTCTATAAATATATATATATGCTCCACATCAAATAAAGAAGAGAATATATATATATATTTATAGAGCTTCAGTATTCATGTGACGTGTTTTTCTCGTTATAACATGACCAAAAAAGGCAAAACAGAACAAGAAAGAAAAAAGAAAGACAAAATTATGCTTTCGCTCGGATTCATACTTGTCAATAAGTATGAATATATACTCAAATATTATTTTATCTAACTATCAAATATAATTACGTACAGATGCTAGCTTCATTTTTTGCATCATAATGATTCATCTATATATGTGTCAGATATAAGATCTTTTGCGAAATTACATATGATTCTAAATATCAAGTTGATTTGCATACTATCATTACGATGAAATCCAAAATATTTCTCACATACTAATAATAGCTCATACCTATTCAAGTCCTTTACGATTCCTTGTACGCATTGATATAATCTGAAGATATACACAGAATATATCTATTAATCACAATACAATTTTTTGAAATCATTCCGCAGAATAAAATCTACTATAGCATTTAATATAGTCTTAATTTTATTATTTCTTTTCTGTTCTATTCAATAAGTTAGAAACAAATTTTTTTTTCACAAGAAACAAATATAATATAGTCAAAATAAAGAATGTTTTGTTACCATACACTCCTATATATATATAAATACATTAAAGTAAAAGAACGAGCATTCAAATAATAATACAAGATATGTATAAGATTATGGATGTATATATATATATGTACACGAAAGAGAGGAAAAACTAAAAAGAAAACAGAAATGCTTCGTAAAGGAAATCTTTTGTTTCACGATATTATCATTTTGTAGTTTGAAATATTTTTATTTGAGGTAGTTGTTGTTCTTCATTATCAATATCAAGTATAGATGATAGAATTAATTTTTCTTGTGAAGTTCTTAAAGAAGAAGATGATAGATCCATTGAATGATGTACAATTGGTGTTGATATATTCGATGATTGTGCTGAATAATATTTTTCATAATCATCATCACTTTCTATAGGTTTCTTTTGACTAGAATTTTGTGGAGTTGAAGATGAAAGCACAAGTGAATTAGGTCGAACAGGTGAACAAGAAGGTCGAGCTTTATAATTAATATTTATAAATTCTGAGTCATTTACTATTGATGATGAACTAGTTCGTTCTATTGCTATTGATGATGATGTTTTTTTAGTTATGATTTCATTTGTTGAACGAAGTGGAATTGATTGTTGTTGTTGTTGAGACGTTATTGTTGTTGAAGAATCTAATTGAGATGGTGCACGACGACCAAGTCCAATATTAATTAACATAGAATTTATATCAAATAAAGCACGGGCTAATGAACGATCATTTGGTGTTGAACATAGAGATGATGATGATGATGAGTCTATTAAACAAACAAAAAAACAAAAGAAAATGATTATTGATTTGAATAAAACAACAAAAAATATTAGCGTGAGCGCTAAGCAAATTAAATATTTAATAATCATGTAAGTTATAAATATTTATTAAAGATGATTGTTAATGATTACTATTTCAAAAAAGAATTATATAAACATACAAAATAATTTAGCAATAACTGCATGTTGCTAGATGTATGAAAAAAATTAATATAGAATAATATTATGTTTATCTAGGAATCATATTATACTTAATTCATCTGAACTTTTTGAAACTGAAAGAATATGAAGATTAAAAATGAAATTACCAAAAAAACCGAAATTTCCTTTTTTACCTAATTTTCGACTTTGTCGATCAATAATTGGAGTTGATATTGTACTTGATGTTGTAAGATTATCATTATTATTCGTAATTGTTGGTGATAAAGTATCTAAATACCATTTCGGTTCACCATTACGAGCATTTGATTTTCCATATTTTTGTCTTATACTTGATGAAATTGATGATTTAGATTTTCGACTAGAGCATTTCGTTTGACTACTTGAGCGTGGAGGTTTTTCCGGAGGTGTCGAAGAATTATATCCATCAACTGGAAAATGAACTAAAAAATAATGGTTAATTTTATCGAAAAAAAAAATATTTTCATAAATTTTATTTGTTTCTTCGAATTTTTATACATGCAATATTAAGGTAATAAATGGAATTATATTCAGCAGAAAAAGAAAGAAGAGGTAAGCATATAATCAATGCGTATTATATATATATATGCTAAAAGCAGTGTTAATATGCAATAGAAATAAGACGACTAATTGTCTCTAGAAACTTTAAAAGAAATGTTTATTAATTAGCATGAGAATTATATCTACAGTGATATTGTATGTCATTAGAGTCCTAATATATTTTCGAATTCTTACCATTAATAATCGAGAAAAATTCACCATCTATAAATTCATTTATAATAAGATCAACCGCTGCTAGAAACACACAATTACTCGATTGTATTATATCTTTTCTCATTTAGTTAATTACTAGACTAATCAATAAAAACTTAGAATATTAATATACGTACAGGTTAATGTACGAAGTCGATTTATATTGGGTGTTGATGGTGTACTATTACTTGAAAATGAACAATTATAAGGCGAATTAAATGATTTATTTGATGAATTTGAAAGAATTGTTATGGATGAATTTGATGGCATTGCACATGATATAGGTGAGGAAGATGATGTTGATGAAGTCGGAATTGTTGGTGATGAACTATGATCAATTCCTAGATGATTATGACACACGGATATTAAATGACGAAAATCTAAAAAATTATAAAATATTTTAAAAAGAAAATTTTTGTATTTCAAAAATTACTTGTTGGACTACTAATTATTGTATTATTATTCGATGAAATAGTCGTATTTCCATTAAGAAGTGAACGCATAAAACGTCCTGATCGTTTTTGTACTTTAGGTGTTTGATGTTGTGTACGTTCTTGATTATTTGTTGCCATTAATAATTTTAATTCTAATTCAACAATATGCATTTCACGTTCATGTAATTGTTGTTCCCATTTTTCTAATTGTAAACGTTGATGATTTTGTTCTAAAGTACGTTCATGCATTGCTTGTTCACGATCACGAATTTCCTAAATTAGATTTTTTTGTTACTTAGATTTTTATTAATTAATTTATTTTACTTGTTCTTTCTCTTTTAATTCATTAAACATATCTTGAATTTCTTGACGCCAATCTTGTTGTAATGATTGATAAGATTCTTCATTTGCTTCCATGTAATTTCTTTCAATAATTCCATCGATTTGTTCAAGTAAATCACTAAATGTTGGTCGTTCACTTGGAAGAAGTTTCCAACAATCTTCAAAGTAGAAAAAAACAAATTATTAGAATAATAAAACAAAAATAAATAATATACTTGTCATTAATTGTGAGAATTCATCTGGACATGTAGTTGGAATAGGAAGAGAATATTTATTAGTTGCGATACCAAATGCAACTTGCATCTGATCAAAACCTTTATAAGGTAATTCACCTGTTAAACATTCCCAAAGGAGAACACCAAAACTAAAAATAAATTATTCATAAATTTTATATGAAAATAATATATTTATCAAAGGATAAACTCAAATTATTTTCTTTGATTAAAAAATATGTTTGTCCTTAAATCTCATGTCATCATGATAGTACTCTTTTTCTGACATCTGCTTCCTGTTGTTTAAAAAATCATGATTAATATTGCGAATATAAATAAAATACTTCTTCACCTCCAAACATCTGATTTAGTTGAATATTCACTATTCCGGATACATTCTGGACTCATCCAAGCAAATGTTCCAGCTGCAGACATGCTTGATGATTGTAATTGTATTCTTGCAAGTCCGAAATCAGTTATTTTTAATGTCTTTTCTAGAAGATCATTATCATCATGAACATCATTAATTTGTTCTAAAATAAGAACTAAAACAAAACAAAACACATGAATATCATTGTTCTATAGTTTGTCTTACTATTTGAACATTTTAAATCACGATGAATAATATGTTCACATGCTTCTTCATGTAAATATTTCATTCCATCTGCAATTTGTTTTGCATATTTAATAAATACATTCGGATAAAGACCTGATTGACGTTTTTGTAAAAGTTGATTTAGTGCACCACCATGTGCATATTGCATAATAAGATAAAGATTTTTTGTTAATAATGATGGACTAACACCAAATAATTGAATGATATTTCGATGTTCAAGATTAGAAAAAAGACGTGCTTCACGTAAAAGACTATCGATAAGAGATTTTTGTACTTGATGTGATGTATCATCATTGGTTGTTGTTGTTTGAATTGAACGAAATGATGCCAGAGATTTGGCTGTTTTTATAGCTACATCAATATCACCAAATTTACCACGAAAGACATGACTACAGAAAAACATATTTTCAAACTATTTAAGAAGTAGTAAATATATCGTACCCGAAACCACCCACACCAATCGTATCGCCTATTTGTATATCATTATAATCAATAATACGAAGATTTGGTTTCGAATTAGCTACGAAATTAGCTGGAAAAATGCCAACGGAATTTGTATCAACAAGTCTTCCAGTCCACCAACCACGTGAACCTGAAATTGATTCATCTTTGGATAAAACTTCTAATTTATTACCACGTCTTAAAAGGGAAAAACAAATAATAAATTTTTCTTATTATCGATAAAAAATTTCTTCATACCGTATTGTAAGTTCATCGTCTCCATTTCCTGTATAATCAAACATCACATCAAGAATACCATCCATATTTTCTTTTGTATTATCATTCTGATTATTATTATTATTATTATTGTTAGTATTGTTATTATCATTATTAGACGAAGATGATGAGTTGTGCATATTTGTTGATGAAATGCTAATTATATTTGTTAAACACATAAATGAGATGTAAGAAATCATATGCGAAAAAATCAATTAAATTTCTTTTTTAAAAATCAATGACATGTTTACAAAATTGTTCTTAAGAACGAGTACTTTCCATTAAAATTAATTATAATATTTTTACATAGATCGAAAAAGAATACTTGTTCATTAATTGATTTTTTCAGGAAAAAGGAAATACGATGTGATATGATGCGATTTATTTACAACAAACTTATTCGTCCAACGAATTGAACAATCCGGTTAGAAACTTTCAGGAAATTAGCGTCATCTGTCGAATGATTACTCTATAGTAATACACAACTATGTTCTTTAGATAGATAATATGAATATTTTTATTATTATATTTAGCGAGATTATTCTAAATTTGATCTATAAATTAAATAAATTATTTGAAATTTAAGAAGAAGAAGAAAAAGAATCTTATTTCCATAACATGAAAACAAGATTGCAACTTTTTTTTGTTTGAAGAAAACTATGTGGATCAATTATTCTTATATGATGTACGTGTCTGATTACAAAAAAGAAGTGTCAATTACTGGAATGTGTCAAGATTGAGGAAAGTATAAGTTAGGTCAAATATAAATTGCTACATACTCCAGAATAGAAAGATTATGTAATGTATATAATACTGATAGTATCTTCTTGTACTACTATCTATGCTTTCTTCATACTATGTTTATTTGATTCATTTCTATATGAAATAAAAAAAACTTCTGTACATTAGAATATTGAAATATTAACTGAAATTATAAATTATATTGAGTTTATCTGATGGTTTGGTTTATATGATGTAGATAATGATAAGAATAATAACTATCAATTGATACATTGTTAACACTCAGTTTATATATAGAGAATATATTAATTCAAAACAAACATAAACGGAGATGATGTTCTCTTTTTAATAACGAAAATAGTTTAATCATCAAATTTTTAAAATATTGATTTGTTTTAATTTAATACGATTATACTCAATACCATTTTCAGAATGCGTCGGTATGAGATACTATCGAACTGGCATTCACAACTACTCTCAAGGTTCAAATTCTTAATCGATCAACCTTTTAGTAGATTAGATATCACTATATGATACATTGAGGTATACGAAAATCATGGCCTCTAATACAGTGAAGATATATTCTAAAAGCGTACCACTCATCTACCTATTTATGTGCTTATTTTACTACTCTTCATCTACTTTACCTAAATGCATAAAACAGTATTTCAAATGTTATGTATATACAGGATTAAAAGCGTCATACTTTTCTTCTTTTTAATATCTAATGGATTTCTCAATAATTCTTAAACATTGTAAATCGATCAATACATTTTACAGATTTAGTTTAGTTTTGCCAAATCAATTATCAACGAATGGATTTATGAGCGAAGGTTCATAAAAACTGTATATGATCGATCTTATAAGCAACAATTGTATTTTGGATAATTAGTCTATGACATCACGTCATTTGGTTACCACCTCAGACAGTTTCTTAGTTATTTACCTTTTTAAAGTGTGGGTAGGGATGTGGGGAATCGTAAAAACAATGCTTACACTCACACATTCTCAAGACAGATGTCGAAAAACAAAAGTAAAGAGAACGAACAATCATGAAAGAAACAAAGAAGAACAGTTTGACGTCATAGAAATTGAAAATGTTATAAAAATATAATAACAAAGTTTTTGTATTTTTCCAGCCAAACAATATTTTCTTGGATACGAAAAGTAGGCATATATTGAAAAAGAAATTAAACTCAAATAATGAACAAATGCTTATTTTAAAGTATTGTGATTTATTCATTACTCAATCTCTGTGAAATTAAAATATGAAACACGAAATAGTGTGAGAAGATGCATAGTGATGAAACAAATCAAAGTTACTTAAAGTGAAGAATATCTTTTGTAAATATTACTGATTTAATCATCGTTTTTCATAACAATAATAGATATAGAATAAAATATATTGAGGCCTAAAATTCTGCTATTGACATTTTTAGTAATTAATTACTTCATACCATAAATATTAAAATGACTTTTCTTTTTTTTGCAAAATCCTTAATAACATAAATTGTAATGAAATGCTACCAACATTTTTCGACGTCACTTCAGTCGTCACTGACTCCCACTGCTTTTCTAACACTTAAATAAGTAAAACAAATTCTTTTATCGTTGTGACGATCGATGCATCTGTAGTGTAAAAATACCTTTCGGAGTGAAAATTGTGTATCGATACTCTTTATTAAATTAAAAGGTTTACTAGATTTACTTTTCTCTTCATTATAAATGCATAGAGCTGTTTCATTCTAGAAAAAAATTCAAATTGAAAAACATATAGTTGTTGACAGATATAAATGTTACTACAACAAACGCTTCGTTCGTTATAACAACGATTCAGTATAAATACATTTAGGAACTAGGCAAATTATTCTTTTTTATATTTATTACGAGTAGTTACATTTTGTAAAACTTAAAAATGGGCTGTACCCAATCCGCCGCAGTATATCCAGGAAATAGACAAGGAGATGATGATGATGATAATATAATAGATGACTCTATTCTTACACAATCCAATACTTTTTCAAATGATGATATTATTGCTAAGCTACTTGATATAAAAAATCCTATTAACATTCAAGTTGCTGACTCACAAGCTTTCAATAAATCTTTAATTCAACAACGTCAGCAAGCAATAGATAATGCTTCATATCGATCAACTATTGAAACATGGACGCCAAACTCA
The DNA here is from genome assembly GCA_905250115.1 of Adineta steineri. NCBI lineage: Eukaryota > Metazoa > Rotifera > Eurotatoria > Adinetida > Adinetidae > Adineta > Adineta steineri. The sequence continues at coordinate 564,453 of CAJNOI010000040.1, forward strand.
CTTCAACAACTTTCTGATATGATAAAATCATTTTGCAACGGAAAATCTATTGTCGATCAACATTGGATTATATTTTATTGGATTACATTCAATATTGAATATGATACAGTATCATATTTTACAAAAAATTATAAAGATCAATCATCAGAAGGAGTATTTCAAAATAAAAAAGGTGTCTGTGCTGGTTATGCTAATATATATAAACATTTATGTGATCAAATACAATTACCATGTGAAACTGTTGTTGGATATTCAAAAGGATATGGATTTGAAGATCATGACGGTGCACCTACTGGAACAGATCATGCATGGAATGCTGTTCAAATTGATAATCATTGGTATTTAATGGAATCAACATGGGGTGCTGGAATTTTAAATGATAAAAAAGCCTTTGAGCGTCAATTCAATAGTTATTATTTTCTACCACGTCCTAATGAAATGATATATCATCATTTACCAGAAGATAAGAAATGGCAATTATTAGAAACATCAATTGATATGGATGAATTTATGCAAATGCCAAAACTTCGTCCACCTTATTTTGATCTTAATCTTGAATTAATTAATCCATATAATCGAGGTCATGTTGATCTTCTTCCCGATAGACCTCATGCATTAGTTCTTGTGCGTGTACCATCGGATGTACAACTTATAGCTGACCTTAAACTGAATGGCGTAAAACTAGAAGGTGCTCAACGTATCATGTTTGATAGTAAAAAACAAATTTATTGTTGTTATTTTGCTCCAGCTACTACTGGTGAACATAAGATTACAGTTTATGCAAAACGAAATAATTCAGGTAGTGATTTGTACGATTCAGCTCTTGAATTAGTTATGAATATCAATCAAATACCAACTAATCCTATCAGTTTCCCACGCACGTGGGATACCTTTTTTGATTTGAATTTAGAAGTATTGTGGCCTCAAAATACAAATTTAATTAAACTGAATAATACCTGTAGTCATGCACGAGTCTTAATAAGAACCCCGACAGATGTTGAACTTTTTGGTCGTTTGAAGGATGCTAACCAAAAAGAAATTATAAATGGAAATCGAATCTATTGGAATAAAGAAAAAGATATTTGGGTATGTTCATTTGCACCTGATCGCGATGGCATATTTGAAGCAGCTATTCTCGCTAAGAAAAAATCTGATCCTGGAAATTTTACATCAGCTGTATCGTTTACAATTGAAGCAAAACAAATTCCAATACCTAATATATCTTATCCAAATACATGGTCATCTTTTTATGACCTTGGTCTAAAAATACAAGCACCAAAAAATAGTACAAATGCTGTTTGGAATGATGATGCTTCCTACACCGAACTTCTTATTCAAACACCAGATGATGTTCAACTGTCATGTGATATCAAATATAATAATGCTGCAATTAAACATGGATCATTAGCACAATTTAATAATGATAAAAAACTTTGGCAACTTTTATTTGCACCTGAATGCACAGGTCTACATGAACTAGTCGTCTATGGCAAACGAATTAGTGATACTGCATCCGCTACGGCACTCGTTAAGTTTGGTCTTAATGTTACTAAACTTCAACGTCCTATGAAATTTCCTGCAGTTTTTAGTCCATTTCAATCTAAAAAATGTCAAATCAACACACCCTTAGACGGTATTTTAAAGAACGGATCAGTCGTTCCCATTAGTTGTGTAATTCCGGATGCAACTGGCGTTGATATAAAAGTTGATTCTGAATGGCTGCCAACTGAAGGTTATACAAATCCAAATTTAGAAAGACAAATCACTGTTGGTTCAAAAGAAGTACTTATTTTTGTTAAATATGATCAAGGAGCAAACTATTTAAATATTATAAAATATACTGTTGAATAAATAATCATCAACGATTTTCTTTATTATTTTTCATCATGCTAAAATAAAAACAATACATTGAATAACTTTTTTTTCTTGAGGGTGTGGGTGTGGATGTTTGTTCATCTTGAGGGTGGGTGCGGGTGAATGAGATAGAACGCCCACACCCACACCCACCGTGGACAAAAGTCTTTTCTTCCTTTCTTTTTATATGCTATGATTCTTTGTATGAAATTTATTGCCGAGTAGAGATATGACAACAGAGTTTTATTGTATTGTGATCTGCATACCATACTGAAATAAAACTCTCAAGTCATATCTCTACTCGACAATAAACTTTATGCAAAGTATGATAGCAAAGAAATGAAGAGATAAAGACTTTTGCGCGAGGATATGGGTGCCCCTGTTCATAGCTCCGGCCCACATCCGCAATCTCACTTGTAATAACTACGGCTCGTTGCGCCAGCCAAAATTGTTGATTTTTTCTTATCAGTTCGAAACGGTAAAGTAATCTGCAAATAAAAGCTTCTGAAGAGAGGTCGAGCAAGAAGCCATACGTTCATGTCGTATCTTTCTCAAGAACGCGTATAAATACAACGTGCAATTTCAGTCACATATTCTGTTTGCTACGAAAAGGTAAGAAAGCGTTTCATTTATGAAGTAAAATAATACATTGATTTTTTTTCAACTACGATGTTTTTTCACAAATCCTTGATAAGCTGTGCTGTTAGGCTGTAATGATAGACACTCAGTTAGACCATTGAGAAGCAATACTAAATTTTAAAAATATATCCACACAACCCTGATACTAATAGCAGATATATACCTAAGTACCGACTGTGAATTTTTTCGCAGATGCGAGCGTGAGGGTGTGGGTGTTCTTCTTTTGCAGACCCGCATGTATACGTATGCTCTCACCTGCACCAATACTCTCCATCTAAACCGCTAACCAGCGGCGAACCCAGAAAATCGGTGAGGTTGTGACGGTTTGCTGGAGGGAGCGATGATCCTAATGAAAATTTGATTTTTGAAGCATATTCAGAATACTATAACATCTTTTTAATGATTTTTGCTAAGAAAAAGGAAGAAAAGAATTTGCAGAGGGTAGTGGTCGTCGAATGGCCAACAGCTGCGTCCGTCACTAGCACTAACCCACTTTCAATCCCACATTCACATCCACCTGAAGTATAATTCAGTTATTTTAAATGAATACTATATTTTATTTTAGATTATTTTAATATACATGGACCGTAAGTATAATTGATTTATTCGAAATATTAGGATCATATTAGAGCCATGTAAGGGACACCAGCAAAAGAACACAACAGAAAGACAAACGCAGGGAAAAATAACCTTCATGAGACTCGAACCCACACCCTCTGCCATCCGGGCAGATGTCCTAATCCAGTTAGGGTGTGTGGGTGTGGGTGCGGATATAGATATCATATTTACCTAGCATCGATACCCACACCCTTAATATCGGCTTCTGAATGACTCCAATTATCGGCATTCTCCTACATTTTCTCAGAAGTATTTCTTTGTAAATGAAAATAATTTTTACATCCACTGATCCAATGGTCTATTGCAGAGATAATTTCAAGTTTGACACGACCCTCCAAACAGACTTCTTATAAAATCATCACTTTTATCTTGCATGATTTTGTGAGTGCCTAATATTTTTATTTAGAACTACAAGAATTTACTGCACCTGGCACGTGTAAAGAACTTGATTGTGGAGGTCGTCCTTGTGCCAAGTGCCGCAAGTGTCGTGATTGGCATTTCAGTGGTGATCAATACCAATGGAATTCAGTCCGCAATTGGGAAAATTGGAAAAAGGTGGATGAAGGTCGTTGGGGTTGTGAGGGTTTAGAGCTTTTTACGAAACGTGATGGTGCGACTTGTCGTGGTGCTATTTCTTCATTTTTTTGTGTTGAGCGTGCTCTTCTTGATGGTAGTATTAATATTGTTGATCGTGTTCTTCTTGAGCATGTATGTCTGTGTGGGAAACACTAACGATCTTTATTAGAATCATGAAACGCCCTTTTCCAAACATTCCTATTATTGTATCAAGATTTATAATTGAATAAAAATCGCAAAGGAAAAAAATTACATTCTGCCTGCAGCGGAGAATAGATCGAATGCTAGCAGTAGCTTGTGAGGCCACCAAAGACCCCTGGCGTTGTAATTGCGAGCGTAGGCAAATGTTGATAATAGATCTGGCTAGATATTCAATAATTCAGTTTTGTAAAAGCAAAATTCAACAAACACACAACTTGTGACAATTAGGAGTTCTTTTGAAATTGAATCTTAACATTATTTTTTGATCACATAAACTCATACTGAACTATCAGCAGTGTGTAAATACATACTTCTAGAATTTCGAAGACAACAGTACTCATCTTTTGAATCTGATTATCTCAACTGCAGAACATATGAAATTTATGTTCAATATATGATTCAATAAAGAATTAAATGGATTACAAGATGTTGTAATCACTTTTTCGATAATCAAATCATAAAATTGATGTCTCACCAAAATATTGAAAAGATAAATTTTATGTAATTTCAATAAATTCAATATTTGAGCCTCTTCACTTGGTTATCAAGAATAAGAAGAAATAATATATATACCGTTTTGTAGAGTAAGTTAAGCACTATCGATTGATATATGACTCAATTCGAATAGTGAAATACTTTGAAGTAAAAAACTCATAAAAAGAAACAGTTAAATTTTTGACATTTTTCAGATATATTTTTGGGTGTGTCATAAGTCGATCAATGCTATCCCAGCCTGAGTAGATCTTTAGATCGTAATATTATAGATTCGTATATAAAATACTTAGACCTAACCTCATATGGATTAGATCCAAAATCAGTTGACTTCCGTGTTTTTGATATCTGAAAATTCTTGATTTTCTCATGGAACGTCTCTTACGTATACCTTTATATTTAGACTTTTCCATTCTAAGGAAATGATTACTTGATGGTTCACATCCTATTAAATAATTATTGTGTAGTAAATCTTTGAATTGATTAATCATACTCTTGTATATTGTTCAAAGGATTTGTGTTGTTTTTAATTTTTTCTTAATTCTAATTCTTGTTCTACAACACTTTGCAAAATATCTTTTTCGTCAGTCCAATACATGTAGTATTTGCAATTAAACTATAATATATAAGGTTTAAATTATGCAAATTACTAAACAGAAGTATTTTTCTATCATATAATCTTGTTTTAATGCTTGGTTTATATTGAAATAAAGACAAAAAATAAATGATTATCAACGATTTTTTTATTGCATTTAATCTTGCTAAAATAAAAGAAACACATTGAATTTTTTTTCTTTCGTTTCTGATATATATTAAAAGTTACTCTCTTTCTCTTTCAATCTTATCGATAAAATTTATTTACGAACTAATTAAAATATCCAAAAATTTAACATTCTTCTGTTATTGTTGTGTCTTTTCTTCGTGTACTACTAACTCTGACACATGTTTTTCTACAAACAAAACAAAAAAATAGTATTTTAAATGTTGCTGTAAGTAAAAGAAGTGAAAACGTAAATTGATAAAGTAATGGATTACAATAATCATCACTATCTATTCGATGATATTGAACTCGATGCCATACTTCAATAATCCATACTAATCCAGCAACTGACCAACCAAGTAAGAATACAAAAAGAGAAAGATTTATACACATTATACTACATATTCCACAACCAAAAAGCATTGTTGTTCGATTTGGATTTGTTATATCATTAGCATCTTCAAACATTTTGCTTCCAAATATTCGACTTATAAATTGTGTAATCGAAATTAAAATAACTAGAAGAAGACTAATAATACCTGCTACAATTAAATAATATGGAATTGATTTATTAATTGGACAAGCATCAGAATAACGCCAACCGATAAATATTTGTAAAACTACAAGAAAAATGCAGAAAACAGTTTGAAAAAATGAAAGTTAGATAAAAATAAACTTACTCGGAATAATTGCAATAACAATTAAGAAAATAAAAATTGAAGATGATTGACATATATCTCTAAAAAGATCTTTTTCTGTATTTGATCCTTTAAAATTTTCATCCCGGAAGTGTTGTCCATCTTCTTCTACTTTACTAACATGTAATAAATTAATATTTGTTTCCGTTGTATTATTCATTGATGTCTAATAATTTCTCAGAAATAGTAAACCGATCTTTAGTATGGAAAATTACTATTGCATATAAAGATAAAACAGCAAATATATTAATAATATATATTATTCTTTTTCCTTACGTTTTTTTTGTGATTATTATATTTCTTTAGAATTTATAGACGTCAAAAAAACAAGCTATTGTGTTATATGTCATTCCTTTCTTTACTATCTTTTGTAATCAGTGTTCCCATCCTTCATTTTTATAGTTGATTCTCTCCCATTCTATATGTAAATTCATCAGATGATTTGATGCAAAAGTATATGCGTAAAAAACAAATCACAGATTTCTTATCAAAAAGAAATTCATCGTACTTCGTTTTTGGCTTCAACTAATTACAAAGAATTACTTTAAATGCAATGATCTGATCAATTTTAAAGCAGAAAATAATTCCAATTAACAGAACTTTACTTCATATAAAACAATGACATTCGCTATATATAGTCTACTACATATCATATACAATAAAAATTTGTAAAATATCTTTATATTTGTTCAGCTTAAAATTATTCTGATTAATTTTATTTTTTAATCTTCAGAAATCATATAAATAAATGAATATACAATTAGAAAGTTTTGTATTTATACTATAGAATTATATAATAAGCTTAAAATCTTTTCTATTTTAAAGAAATATATACTTATATTTGTATGATACTACTCTTAACAAAGATACAATATAATTTTCAGACAAGATATAACAAGAAAACACAGAATAAGTTTTTAATTATGTTGATATGTTAAGAATATATTTATAAATGGCACTTAGCTATAACAATGCAGTGTTCAATATGCCTATAGTAATATAATAATGCCTAACGATTTTCAATAGTTTTATTCCGTTTCCTTTATTAACTCTAATAACATCATTATCATGTGCGTAATTTTTCTCAAAAGATATAATAATCTTTTTTTTATATGAGATTAAAAATTTATATTTTATGTTCATTTTTCTTAAAGAAGAGTTTGTTACAAGTTGCAAAGAAGATTTCATAATTTATTGTGGAAGCTAAAAGAAATGGGCTGTGAATTTGGTACACATCAAAAAGTAGCTCCAATTGACACATCTTCTAATCTTCCGGTAAATAATTCAGTCAATAGTGGAATACTACGTCAAAACCGTACTTCAATTAATAATCCATACAACAATGTAATACTTAAACCACCTGATGGCTTTCTAGAACATTCTTCATCAATTCTAGTTAAAAATATCATATCGCTAACAACGGCTGAACCAGACGAATATGATAATGGCAGGGTTAAAAAAAACCGAAAGGTCACTTTCGAGCAAAGATTTAGTCGTGAACCAACGTCTGATTCTCGAGTGGTAAACACCAATAACGAAGTAGCAAATGCAAGTATATTATCTTCCGATCATGCTAACAATCATAATGATTCATTAGAAGATGATACTATTTCATTAAATGATCCATTAACTGTCGAGGCAGATGTTAACCATCTTCTAATTGCAACTTATGATTATGTTGAAATGACAGACGTCATTCCCGAAGCATTTGATATTTTAATACTCCAACAACGTCAAGATGCTATTGATAATACATCTTATCGATCAACTATTCAGTCATGGCAACCAGATTCACTTGAACAACTTATTAAAACTATAAAAACATTTCGCAAAGGAAAATCTATAATCGATCAACATTGGATTATATTCTATTGGATTACATATAACATCAACTATGATGTTGTAGCATTCTTAGCGGATACTGTAGCTGAACAATCAGTAGAAGATACTTTTCGTACGAAAATAGGAGTATGTGGTGATTTCAGTGGTTTATATAAATATCTATGTGACAAATTAGATCTTGAATGTATGGATATCAGAGGACATGCAAAATCTTTTCGATATGAAATGCGTGGTGTAGATGCTACACCAATAGTAAATCATGCATGGAATGTTGTTAAAATTAAGAAATATTGGTATATAATAGAGTCAACATGGGGTGCTGGTTCTATAAATAAACAAAAACAATTTGTACGAGAAGTAAATCCTTACTATTTTCTCATTCGTCCTCATCACATAATATATGATCATTTACCGAAAGATGAAAAATGGCAATTATTAGAAACACCAATAAGTATGAGTGAATATTTACAATTACCAAGAATCTATCCAACTTATTTTAAACTTGAACTTGAATTAATTAGTCCACTTTATCAAGAACATATGACACTTATTAAAGGCAAACCATATGCTTTAATTCTTCTGCGAACACCAACCGATGTCGACATTTTAGCCAAATTCGAAATAAATGATAAACTGATTGATGGTGGTAGTCGAATTGTTTTTGATGCTGAACATCAATTTTACCGCTGTTATTTTGCTCCAACTAGTATTGGAAAGCATAAAATTTCAATCTTTGCAAAAGAAACCATTTCAAATGCTATATTATATGATGCAGCAATTGACTTCACATTAGACATTGATAAATTACCAGAAAATCCTATTAGTTATCCTCAAACATGGAAAGACTTTCATAATTTCGGTTTAAAACTTATTTCACCAAAAAATACTCATTTAATTAAAGTATCTAATGGAATGACTTATGCATGTATTCTTATTCGTGCACCAAGTGATGTTGAATTAATTGGATATCTTTATAATAGTGATGAACAGAAGATTATAGGTGCACAACACGTTTATTATGATCAACAAAAAGATTTATGGACTTGCAACTTTGCGCCAAATCAAAATGGTTTATTTAAAGCTACAGTTTTTGGAAAGAAAAAAACAGACACCGGTAATTATAATAATGTAATATCTTTTAAAATTGAAGCGACAGAAATTATATCTCCACCTTTATCTTATCCATATATATGGCAAATCTTTCATGATCTTAATCTAACGATCGACACACCACAGAATTGTTCAACAGTTATTTGGCCGGAAAATGCTTCTTATGTTGAAATTCTTATGCAAGCACCTGATGATATACTACTTTCATGTGGTATTCAATGTAATAATATTAAAGTAGAGAATGGATCATTAGCTCAATTTGATCATGGAAAAAATTTATGGCAATTATTATTTGCACCTGAACAAATTGGACAACACGAATTAGTTGTTTTTGCTAAACGTAATACTGAAGAAAATTTTCAATGTGCAGCTAAATTCTATCTTAATGTTACACAAATTTATCAAGTAATGAAATTTCCGACTATATATAGGCAATTTCAACATACTAAATGTCGAATCTATGAACCACTTAATGGAATCTTAAAAAAAGATACGACTGTTTCAATTCATTGTTTTATTCCTAATGCAGATGATGTTAATTTGACAGTTGATTCAAACTGGGATAAGATAGAAGGATATAAGAATTCAGTTCTAAAAACACAAGTAACTGTTGACTCAAAAGATCTAATAGTTCAAGCAAAATATGAACAAGAATCAACCTTTAAAGTTCTTTTAAAATATTCTATACAATGATTTTTATTTATATTCTTATTTTAATAGACATTGTATTAGTTTTACAATTAACAGTCACAAGTATATTTGACTTGATTTGTAATGAAATATAAACATATTTTTCTTAGAAATAAAAGCATGATATAATTCATATTACGGTTTTATTTTTTTACACGTGTACATTATAGACACCTGTATATTTAACAACAATAGCGTCATGTTGTTGCTCTATTATCAGAAGATAATAAAAAATGTTTCGACGACTTATGTTGATATAAAGAATTTATAGACATGTGATATTATATAATATTTTGTTGATACTTTATTCTTTTCTTATAAAACAATATAACTACTTTGATACAACATTTAGCCAAAAAGAAAGATGGGGTGTAGACAATGTACAGCAGAAAAACCAGTAGATATTATCGATGAGCCTTCTGAAGTGGATGTAACAAATACCAACAATGAGCCCCAAAAAAATATACCAAATCCTAAGAATGAGCGCCCAATAATTATACCTACACCTACTAATCTGCGTCGTGTGAGTAGATCTTCAACAATTGTCGATGAATCTGTTAATATTAAAGTTGCTGATCCACAAGCTTTTAGTGAAGTTTTTATTCAACAACGTCAGCAAGCAATAGATAATACTTCATATCGATCAGTTATAGAAGCATGGCACACAGATTCTCTTCAACATCTTGCTGATACTATAAAAACATTTTGCAAGGGAAAATCTATAATCGATCGACATTGGATTATATTTTATTGGGTTACATTTAATATTAAATATGATACAGTATCATATTTTGCAAAAGATTATAAAGATCAATCAGCAGAAGGAGTATTTCGAACAAAAAAAGGTGTTTGTGCTGGTTATGCAAATATATACAAGTATTTATGTGATCAACTCGAAATGCCATGTGAATTTGTTGGTGGATATTCAAAAGGATATGGATTTGATGATCGAGAAGGTGCACCTGCTGAAACAGATCATGCATGGAATGCTGTTGAAATTTATAATCATTGGTATTTAATGGAATCAACATGGGGTGCTGGACATTTGAATGATAAGAAAGCCTTTGAACGTAAATTATATAGTTATTATTTTCTACCACGTCCAAATGAAATGATATATCATCATTTACCAGAAAAAGAAAATGAAAAATGGCAATTATTAGAAACACCAATTCAAATGGATGAATATATGCAAATGCCAAAACTTCGTCCAATTTATTTTGAATTCAAGCTTAAGATGATTCAACCTCGAAATCAATGTTTTGTTGAACTTGAAGATAATAAACCATATGCATTAGTTATTGTGGAAGCTCCGAATGATATTGGTCTTTTGGCTGATTTAAAACTACATGATGAAAAAATTGAGGGTGGTCATTTTGTCTATTTTAATAAAAGGAAACAGCGTTATTATTGTTATTTTGCTCCAGCTAGTATTGGTGATCATAAAATAACAATTTATGCAAAACATGGTAATACAGATGTTGGTTCATTTAGCGCCGTACTTGATTTAAAACTTAAAATAAAACAAATGCCACAAGAACCTATAAGTTATCCAAAATATTGGAAATGTTTTTATGATTTTCGCTTAAAACTTCTTTCTCCATTAAATACACATATAATTAATCTTAATAGAAATGAAAAATATGCTCAAATACTTATACAAGCACCATCTGATATTCAATTATTGGGTAAACTAGAAAATCATTCGGAAGAAAAGATTCTTTGTGGAGAGCAAGTTTATTATGATCGAGAAAGAAAATGCTGGACATGCAACTTTGCTCCTAATAAAAATGGAATATTTAATGCTCTTATTCATGCAAAGAAAACAAGTGATCCCGGTAGCTATACATCAGCTATACAATTTAAAATAAATGCTATCCAAGTTCCATCACCGCCATTTTCTTTTCCAGCAACTTGGCAAAATTTTTATGATCTCGATATAAAAATTCTTTATCCAGTTGGTCGAGGTATTATTGTACTACGTAATAAAACATCATGTGAAATTCGTATTAAAACTCCGGATGACGTTGGTTTAATTAGTCAACTTCAAAATGATAACGATGAAGAAATATTTGGTGGAAATGAAACTTATTATGACGATAAAGGCGGTTTTTGGCGATGTAAATTTGCACCTAATGAAAATCGTATGTTTAATGCTCTGATTCTGGCTAAAAGAAAATCTGATTCAAGACTCTACAGTTCTACTGTAATGTTTAAAATTGATGCCACAGAACTTTCAGCTCCATCTTCATCTTTATTAAAAACAAAACAACTTTACTATGATCTCAATCTTGAAGTACTTTCTCCTATTGGCAATAGCAAAATTACTTTATCTGAAAATTCTTCGTTTGCTGAAATATGTTTAAAGACTCCTGATTATGTAGAGCTTCTTGGTCAATTAACAGATACTGATGATAAAGAAATACCATATGCAGAGGAAGTCTATTATGATCGACATAAAAATATTTGGCGTTGTAAATTTGCACCTAATCAAAATGGTCTTTTCAATGCAATAATTATGGCAAAGAAAAAAACAGATTCAGGCCTTTATTCATGTGCTGTTACATTTCAGATTGAAGCTAATCACATTCGATTACCACCGTTAACATTTCCAAAAACTTGGGCACCATTTTATGATTTTGATCTTAAAATCATAGCACCGCATTCACGTTCAACAGCTGTATGGTCAAAAAATGCATCGTATGCTGAAATTCTTATTCAAGCACCAGATGATATTCAATTGTCATGTCGTATAGAATATGAAGGCACACCAATAGAAAATGGTGCATTAGCACAATATGATCATGAAAAACAATTATGGCAACTTTTATTTGCACCTGAACATACAGGTGAACATCAATTATATATCTTTGCAAAACGAATTGATGATAAGAATTCACTAGCCAAATCAGCTGTTATGTTTCCTTTGAATGTTACAAAGCTTTCAAAACCTATGAAATTTCCAGTGGTTTATGCACAATTCGAAACATCGAAATGTCAAATACATACACCATTAGATGGTAGATTAAAAAAAGGTTCTACTGTAGATTTTCATTGCAATATTCCTGGTGCAGTATCTGTCAAATTTACAATTGATGCTAAAACACTTAAACCTGAAGAGTATGTTGATCCGATAGTACAACGACAATTAACTGTTGGCTCAGAAGAAGTTACTATTTGTGCAAAATATGATCAAAATCCCCATTATACTATTTTAATAAAATATTTTGTTGAATAAATTTTTCCATAAAATAAAAGTGTGAATCCTGAAAAAAAACGTGTGAGATTAGTGAAGAACTATAAAGTTAAAATATTTGTTCCAAATCGTAGACAGTGAAGAAAAAAAAAGTATTATTGCGGAAGTAAATCTGATTTGGAATAATAGTTAGTTTAAATAAGTTGACGATGTTTTATATGTGTCGATGTATTTAAATTTGAGTCACCATATAATATACGATGATGAACACTTCGAATTAAATCAGGTATAAAACGATACACTGGATATTGAACAGGAATTCGTGAAAGTGTAACGTCTTCTTTTAAAAAATATCTAAGAAAGAAAATAAATTATACAAAAAATAGAAGCACAATTTAGAAAAAAACATACTTAAAATCTTCAAGATATCGATCACGAAGATATTCTGAGAGTATTGCTGAATTAGTTAATAACATTGATAGTGTAGAAAATATTTGGTATACATATAATGCATGTTTTGGACTTAATGGATCCTATTTAAAGTGTTACTATGAATTAGAAAACGATTTATAAAAAGAATATATTACTTTATTTTCATTATTCATTGTTAATTTTGATATTGAATCAACAAACAAATCAAAATAATCATCCTACAAAAATCATCAAATTAATAATACTACAATATCCTAATACATATTTAATTATAGAGTAGCATATAGAGCTCATATTTGCTAAAATATAATAGATCTTAATTTCCTATTCAATGAATAAAATTAAATAAAGTTAATTTATAATTAAAACTTATAAATTATATATTTTCTCTTCTTCATCCTATTCATGAAGAGATATGTGCTATACTTTTAAAAAATATCCTACTGTTCTTTACAAATAGATTCAATGCTATATATATAGATATGGACATTACTATACTCTCATTTGCATCATAATCAATTTTATTTATTAAAATTTTTACTTTTTGTTGTTGTTTTTCAAATAATTCAATAAAATGTTGGAAACGAAAACTTTTCGATGTCCATGATGGTCGACTAAGTATATCACCAATTTGCCATAATAAAGCACATGATACAAATATCCATTTTAATACTATTCTATATGTGTCCTATTAAAACAAAATAAATATTAAATAATAGAAAAAAATCATTTACTTTTAATATTTCATTTGATATTGTTTTATCAGATGTTGTTGTTTGCGTAGTAAGTAAAGTTATCGGTGGCATTAAAAGACAATTTGTAAGAAGTTGAAGTCGTGAACATCTATATAAAATAAATTCTTTTTTTTCGTAAAGTTACGAGAGGAACCGGAATTGATTTTCTAGGTTATTTTTCTAATTATATCGGATCTTGAAAAATTAATATCAACTGAAACATGCTTAGCAATTAACTAATTGATGAAACTTTTATAAAAGAAATCTTTTCTTTTCTCAATGGTTCATATAGTAGAAGAATTTCATTGAAAATTGCAGTTAATTATATCGAAGATTAATAAACACGCTCTTTTTCTTTCTGAACTCTAATAATCTATGCATTGTAGACAAAAGAAAGAATATTTCAACAAATCACTTACTGATCATGTGTTAAACGTGTTAATCGTTCATTTGATGCAAATGTATTTAAAAAAACTTGATTTAATAATTGCATAATTGAAAAAGAAAAACTAAATATTTCAATAAAATAATCTTGAAATGAATTTGAACGAATATCTTACTTCATTGTACTATTATCAAATTCATTATTCGATATTATTTGACAACAAGAATGAAAATGTGCAACATAATAAATAAATAAATCTGTATCCTAAGAGGAAATCAAAAACGTTTTTACTTGGAAAAAAAATTGAATTTACCTTCCAAAAAAGTTCTTTTACTTTCGAATATTTGTCACATGCATTATATAATTCATCGGTTAATTGAATTAATTGATCGGTATTATTATGCGATTGTAAAATTTCCGCTTTTAATTCAGAAAATTTCATCATCATAGTATCCATTCTAAATATTTAAGAAAAAAAACAGTCTTTTTTTGTTCTACAAAGAAAATATATTTACGAATATTGAAGACGATCGATTGTTGATAATCTTGATGTTTGTGGGTTACCTTCATAACGTAATGTTGAAACAATAATATAATTACTTAATGCAGCACTTAATATTTCTGGAATTTTGGAATTTAAACTGAGAAAATATATATCGATATCTTTCATATCTTCATCAACATCATCTCGAAGACTAAATAATATTGAAAAGAAAAATAAATAAATAATTTTCTTTCTTTTTTAAATATCTAAATAAACTACTAATCAGAAGACTAGTTCTAAGATGAATAGGATGAAATATACATACTATACGATGTCTTTTTCTCTTGCTGAAAGCAAAAATATTAAGCCATATTATTGGGAATAATTTTTTAATCAATAGATAGTTAATAAATTGAAAATATATGTTTTTTTTACCTTCTCACTTCTTCAATTGATGGACAATATACACTTGATTCGTCATTATTAGTCGTATTTATACTTGTATTACTTGTTAAAGATAAATCTGTTAAGGTCGAACGAGCTGTTGATGATAATAACATTTCATCATCGTGATTTACTCGTGGAGTACTACGTGGTGTATGTAAAATACCATAAAGATCATCTTCATGTTTTTGTAATATGTATCGATTAAGTCTTGGTGTATCTGGAATCCAATCAGAATCACTATTAGCCTTTTTTTTCGATAATGATCGAGCTGATTTTGATCGTGACGTTGATCTTTGCTCGTCAGATAATGTCCGACGTGTAGAAAATAAACGTTGAAAATGTGAACGATCACCACTGATATTTAATTGATCGAGACGTTCTTTAAATTCTAATGATGTATTTAAACTTGTTGTTATTGATGAATCATCAAGTTGATGAAGAGGTAAATGTAATGGATCAGATTCATTTGCTTCTGCTGTTGTTGTTGGTGGTGGTGCTGCTGTTGAAGATAGAAGAAGTGGAATAGCTGCATACATTTGTGATAATGGTGCTTGATAAAGATCACGATTTGATGATGAACGTCTAAAATTGAAATTCTATAAACTTTGTCTATTACAAAAAAAGATGATTCGACTACAATGCCTGTTGCTTTCTCAATATTAACAAAATTTTACCTTGGAGTTAAATGTTCCATATAATTATTAATATTTTCTAACGTAGTTCGATCAAATAAACTTGGAATTGTTTCCATATCATCGACACTTGTTGATTTAGGTTTCTTCTTTTTACTTTTTTTATTTTTATTTAATGGCATCATTACACGTAAACGCAGATGTAGTGTATTCATTCTTTCATTTCCAGTTAAAAAGTCTGGAAAATCATCAATCTAAATATAGGTGTTATATATTTATTTTTATTTCTAATATCTATTTTATACAAACCAGTTCAGCACGAAGAATATCACGATAGTAAATATATGGTTGTTCTAATTGAGCAATTTTCGGTGGATTATCCGTTAGATAAATGGATTCCAAACCCAAAACAATTAAACGATATGATATACTACTTCCTTGTCTTTCAATACATGCATCATAACCGAGCAATTGATCACCAGGATCAGATATTAAATATCGAGCTAATTTAGCCTCGAATTTCATATTTTTTGTTACCATATATTGTGATGAATTTCCAGATGTCGTCATTTTTTTTCCTTTGATTTCCTTTTTGTTACTTGGTATAAAGTGTTTTATGAAAAAATATTATGAAGAAAAGGAAGATTAGTCCCGACGTTTAGGAAAATAAAGAAAACTGTCGGAAAAAAAAGGCGTCATTATGATACTATATTATGCTTTTATCACGCGAGTGTGAGATTAGAAAAGAAGCCATTACGTATTGCGTTTCTTTCGTTATACCTTCTCCAAGATTCTAACAAATTTTATTATTGGTAAATATAAAAACCAATCAAAAAATTTTAAATGAAAATAAATTAATTCATTTTATCTAAAACTTGATTTGAAAAATGAAAATATAAATAATTAATAGAAGAAAAAACAGTCATTCTCACAGACAACATTAAATACATTTGTGAAAGTACTTCATTAGATATCTGATTCTGCTGTTGCTCTCTAATTATATTTGATGAAAGATATGATAATCAAAATACTGAAAGTAGTTTTATAGAGTACATCAGTTCAATCATCAACTCTGCCATGTATTCGACTAATTCAACGTTCACTTCAAAAGAAAAAAAAGATCTGTACTTTTTAAAGACTCTTTACCGGAAAACTAATATATCTTCCATGAATTGATTTTTATTAGCTATGCATGCAAATTTCTATCCAGGAATTTACAAGATCATGTAAATGTTATTCTGATGTAAACTAATTATTTCTGAACATTAAACTTTAGACATCATATTAATCCGTTTTTCCATCTTGATCATACGAAAAATTATATAAGAAATCTTTTTCCTTAAAGTTTTTCAGTTTTCATATATAATCGAAGATTTATTACATAGCAATATGTATTTCAAAATTCTTCTCTTAAGTTTTAATTACTTAGAAGACATTGCACGTAAGCTACACCTGATCTTTTAAAAATGTACTCGAATCAATCTGAAGTTAACTCTATCTTGTAGAGCACATTTTTTTAGGCTTATATCCTACGTTTTATCCTTACTCGATTTTTCCTGACGGCGATACAAATCTCCTTATAGACGATTTTTCTATAGAAATTGTTAAAATTTCCGGAACTACAGTAACGTAATTCCAATACAGTGATAAAATAATTGCCTTTGATATAAATTTTCTTCGAATCAGCGGTATCAGCCTGATTCGAAATGTTCTTCCTAATCGTTATCTTTGGCGTACTACTCGAAAATATAAGACAGAAATTTATGATTTTGAATTGAGCAAAATTTGGTGTGGCTTACGTGCAATGTCTCTTAGGCAATTTTTTCTCTTTCGAAATATAGAACGTATATTGAGTACTACAAGTTGTACTTTTTGATTCACAACAAATAAATATAGATTGTATAATGAATCATAATAATGTACCTCACGATTCATACTTTCGTTCTTCTCTGACGAAAGTAATTTAATAACATTCTTTCGTAATGACGTGTAAATAATTGTTTTATCTATCTAAATATTTTTAAAATGAAATAATCCAAGTTTATTACTAAATAAACTTTAGACAGGTTGAATAATTAATTAATACTTAGCATTTAAAAAAAAAATTGCTCTACTTTTCTTTTTTATGTTTATCGTTGATGGTACTATTATCATCATTGAATAATCTTGTTACTAATTGATGTGAGAAAGCTATTTGAAAATTTTAATGTTGATTGATTGTTTTTTTTCTCTATCGTATACATTTAAATATATCAAGTAAGATCAATGACTATAGATTAAATATTATTCTTCAGTTGATTTCTACAATCATTCTGATAATAGTTTTTTCTCTCTTTTACAATTGTATATCAACCATATTAATCTGCTTATTAACAATTCGAAAGATTTTAAATAAAATTTTGATATAGTAAATGACTATTTAATTGATATGTCTACATATTTCATATGTGATGAACCATTTTAAGGAAATGATTGAATCTCATGGGTAAGAAAAAAAAGTCGAAACTGTACTTGGTTTAAATTACATGACACATATTCATCATCGTGTCACTATTTCAATCCAGACAATAACAACAACTATACTCTATATACATATCTCTAATAGACATTCGTGCGTGCGATATTGATCTTTGATTTCGAATGTCACTTGACGAAGTCAATCATTGAATTATGACTTGTGTGTATGCGTGTGAGTGTGACGAATAGTAGTTTTACTTTGACACTCCGTTAAAACGAAAAAGGAGAAATCTAAATGTATTTTTCTTTTAGCAAAAAAAAAAAATTTAGATAAGTATATGAGAATATATATAAAAACGTTCTCTTGATGTCTTAGAAATTTCGTTGTTCGAAACTTTTATAATTGAACAAACAACGAATTCATAGGCAAAAAACGTTATACGACTATTAACAGAAAATGACAAGGTATGCAGGAAAAAAAACAAGAAACCTTTAAACGTAGATAAAAATAATGATAATGAGAAAAGAAATGAATATGAGATATCGTTCGAGAAAATAACTCAAGGTATATACTAGAAAAAGATAACACTTCAATGAATGATGCTTTTTTTTTCTTTATTCAAGTGTATACAAGCAACATGATGATGAAGTAAACTGAAAGTGTCTTTTTGCAAGGTTTCATCACTCCCACTTATTACTATCGAAAGTCAGAGCGAGAGAGGAAGAGAAAGGTGTCTGTATGTCTATCTTTCTTCAAGTAGAATCGAAGGAAAAATTTAAAACAAAATATTATACATCAATTGTGAAGCCAATCAATATTCCTTATTCATAAAAACTGAATTTTTTGAAGATATGAGAATTGAATGCACTATGATCTAATAAGTGATTTTCTAGTTGTTGTTTATTTTCAATCATCTTGGAATATTTTCTTCTTATTTTTCACACTCTTAACTTTTTCACTTGTTTTAGCTTTTTATAAAGGCATGGGAAAGAATGTGCGCATATTCACTCAATTAAAACAAATGTCCATACGGTACGCACTTTTCTTCATATCGGATCACATCAAACAAACTTTATATGCATTCTATTATGGACAAGCCGCTGATAAAATAAAGAGAGAGAAAAAATATGATGGGCAGGACATTGGTGAGAAAACGATGTATGAATCCCATCCTTGACAATCAAATTCAATGCATTAACAAATAGCCTATTGTTAATACACACACAGAGAGAGAAAAAGAATAAAGAGAAATCTTTGATGCTATAAGTTCAAAACACGTGGCTATGGAATGAAACCTTTGCAGAACACCAGTTAGATGTCTGTCTAATTCTTAGTGTACCCAACCGAAATACAATCATGTACTAAGTCGAGATCAAAACGAAAAAAAAAAAATTTTTCTAAGACTTTGTCTTTATCATTGAAATGTACATTGACGTTAATGTATATTTAAATAACCAATAGATATACAGAATCTTATCGATCGTCATTGGCTTGTGTTGTCATATGTATATGTATATATATATTTACTTCGTTTTCATTTTTTTTTCTATAGCAATTAACGAAATAATTTAGTGGTCACGCTGTGCGCGCGTAGACGCGTGTATCAATCAATAAAAAGTTATCGAAAAAAAAAAAAGGCGAAAGAACGAGAGATACTATTGGACGTAATTGACAAAAGTTATATATACAAAGTATCGATAGTTTTTATATACATGAGTTCTTTTTTTTCTGCTCTCTGCCGTTCTTTTTTCGATGGTGTAACATTATTGCTCCATTTGCTTGGCAGAATTCGCGCGCCGCCGTGTGTATATATGTATGTGCGCACATACAAACACACATAGGAAAGGCTTCTCATGGTATAAAATAAACATCTATCTCTCGCACGCGTTTCTCGTTCGCGAAGGTACGCTATCAAACAGTGTCCAATCGTTTTTTTTCTTCTCTCTTTTTCTTTTCGTTTGAAGAGAGAGGAAGAGAGAGCGAGAGCGAGAGCGAACGAGCGAAACTGAAAAGCGAAAAAAAAAATCTTCATCAAATTGCTATTAGACGTGTGCTGCGACGGGTGACATTTCGAAATAGACATATATACATACAAACACGCGTAGTTGACTCTTACCAAACACTTTCTTATTCCTTTGAACTAAGTTATGATGTTAACGTGTGACTATTCCGATTCATCAGAACAAACTTCAAGAAAAGTAAGTTACTTCTATTCGACTTCTTTTTTTAACACCTTCTATTTCTTTATGTTCTTTTTTTTTCTAGTTTGCTAAGACATGTGTAGAAAAAAAACGACGTGATCGTATTAATAAAAGTCTTGATGAATTAAAAGATCTTATGGCTTTGACAGATGAGGTAAAATCAAATTCAACTTTAATTTTTTTTGTAAAATAAAGAAGAATTTGTTTTTCATTTTTAATAGAGAGCAAGATATCAAAAATTAGAAAAAGCTGAAATACTTGAAATGACTGTTAATTATATTCGAAATTTAAAACGTACAATGAATAATTCTATGGAAGATTATGAAAATGGTTATAGACAATGTTCAGAAGAAATGTGGAAATTAATTCATTCACTACCAAATATTGTTCCTGAACAACGTGATTGTTTAGCAACACGTTGTCGACAAATGTGGACAAATCGACGATATGCTCATCATCCATATCAACGTCGAACGACAACCACAACAACATCAACAACAAATGAACAATACTCACAACATCATCAACAGTCATCAGCATCTTGTCTTAAAATTCTTATCAATCATTCAACAATAACAAATCCTAATAAACCATTCTCATCTGTATCATCATTACCATCATCATCATCATCAAGTGTTTCATCTAACTCTCTCAGTCCATCATCACCAAAACTTTGGAAACCATATATGTAAATAGACATAATAAAAAAAGACCTTTATCACAGTGATGAATGATTTCGTTTTTTCTCTCTCTCTCTCTCGTTTTTTTTTGTATATGTGTATGTGTGTTTTTGAATATATAAATTATTCAAACAGATTATCATCTAATAGTCGTGAGAAATGCTAAAGAAAATAGCATTAGTTTTTAACATCTCGAATAATTTTCTTCTTTTGCGTATTCGATCACTTAACAAGTGCTTTAATATCAGTTCATGGTGAGCAAAATTGAGATAATGATGAAAAATGTGTTAAGAATGCATCATCATCATCTGTTTTTTCTCTTCCCAATCGAAGAGATAATTGAAGTCAAAAATGAAATAAATATACATAATGAAAAGTAAAGTGTGCTTGCACAATCAACTAACACCTAGTTATTGATGCTTATAGTTTTCATTCGTTTTTTTCTCTCTCTCCATATTCAACATTATGATGACCTATAAAAGTTGAATATGATGACTGTCAGCCAGCCAAATGGATCCATTGATGGGTACACATTACGAATGACGGGTAGGTGTGTGTGTATATATAATGAGTACTAGTAGTACTTCGTATATTATTGTTCGTTCGTCTTTAATAAGAACAATCGTCTATCGATGTTGATAGCATGACTACATCATAGTTTTTCTTTCTCCTTTTTTTTTTTTTGAATGGCATAATGATACTCGTGATTTTTCATTATTTGATATTAGCCGACTAGTTGTAAGATACGTCAATATTTTGTTGTCTTTTATTCTCTGATGAAGTCATCGTCTTGTGACTTGTCTTAACATGTAAAAAGACGAGTAGTGATCTATTACATAATTGAATCTGATTCTTATATATATATGAAAAGCACGACATACATGAAAGAAGTAGGTGCGTGTGTACATACATTCATATATACATATATATACATATATACTCATCCTTATTTATAAGAGAGAGAGAGAGCGCGCGCACGAATTCTGTACACTAACATTATGATGATGATGACGATCAATATATGAAAGATAAAAATACAATAGATGTTTACATCATCTATCGAATGAATGTCCACACCTTTTTCTTTTCTTAAAGATTATTTGCAATTGATTTCTTTCCCAGAAGACGATGACATTCGTTTGATGTATATATTCGGCGCCTGAAGAGCATTTTTGAGCGTACGCTCGCACGAGTGCGATCATACAAGATCGATATTGAGATTGTCATAGTTCACTGAATGTGAACATGATGTATGAAGATTTCATAATATACAACAAACAGTTTATGATCACTAGGGATCTTATAAAAGCCCGTAGGGTTACTGTTTTATTCAACAACAATAAAAAAAGAAAGAAAATAACTACTTAATTCCGTTTAAATAAATCAAGTAGAAACAAACTATTCACATTTTTACAATCATTATCCAATTAGATGTTAACTCCGGATGTTAAGACAATACATTCCAAAACAAGTTGTCCGTTTTCCAAACAAATAACAAATGACATACTTAACTCATCAACATCATCATCATCATCATCATCATCATTGTCATTGACGTATTTCGTGTGAATTGACCATACACTATTATCATGCTTGCGTGCATTCAAAATCCGTAAATAATCGAATGTCCATATACACATGTGTACATTCCAATCTCTACATTATTATGATAGACAGAACATATAGATAGAATGATCACGAGTCACGGAAAATTTATTGAAATATTCATTTGACATGGCTTTAGTATTGTTGTCGAATTCAATTTAGATATTTTTATCTTTCAATACCAACTGAGTTCTCATACTAAGATCAAAATGCCGCTATTTCATTGACGATATATTTATTGAAATGAACAATAGTGTCGCATGTCTAATTAAAGTAGTACCTGGGTGGGTAGTACATGTCCAACTTTTCAATTATCACCTTTCGTCTAAGAAAAGAACAACAGCAGTATTTGTCTGATGTGTACAGTTGAGCTTGTCGTCTTTGAAAATCGATGCGCGCATACGTTTCAAGCCACTACCCACACGTCTAGGGTGTGTTTTGATTGTTTTTATTCTTTCTTTTTTTTCACAATAGGTGTGTACGTGTGGTGGTATATGTTTGATCTTTGCTCGGGCGGTTGATTATAGCTGTCAAATGAAAAAAAAAAAGAACGAAGAAGTCGATGGTGACAACAACTCTAAAGGGAGTCAAATTCCCAATTTGTCAATAAAAGAAGTGCCATAAGATCGATTGTTAAAATATTCTTAAGATGTGTTCATTTTTCTCACCAATCATCATATTTTTTTTTTTCAAAAACTTTATTTATGTTGAAGTTATAGTTTTATTCATTAAGGAAATACTATTGTATTGCCTTTGAGTCAATTATCCCTTGAGGGAGGTGACACTTAACAATTATGCATTGTCATTGTCGTGTGTGTGTATATGTATATGAATGTTCATAAGTTCAAAGTTATCGGTCGGCTATTTATTTCAATTTTAAAATAATTCTGCCCTCCATCCACACCCCTCTTCATTGTGTTCCCATGCATAGGAAAGGAAGTCGAATTTTGTATTCTATAAAGTGAACATACGTCTATGTGTAAAAGTATGTTAGTAAATGTCTCTTATCAATATAACAGCAGTGAATACACTTGAATAAGCATCGTCATTGCGGCGTTTGTAGTTTTTCTTTTTTCCGACTCTGAACTTCAATGTTTTACTAATGTTCAAGTGTCCGCGCGTACTCAGTAGGCGGAGCGTATGAATTCATACGTATACATTTATCACAGCAGTCTTAGTAGTAATAAATTCACCTGCCTGCTGTTACTGATTCATGAATTTTCTTTCTTTCTTTTTTTGATCTTTCCGATTTGTCTTTATTTTCTATTTACATTTCCCA
>CAJNOI010000040.1:588565-606880 GCA_905250115.1 Adineta steineri
CATTATTTGCTATACAAGTTGCATTAGCAGCTTTACTTGTTTCTTGGAATATTTATCCATCATTTATAATATCACATAGTGCTGCTGATCAAGCAGCTGCTTTTGTTGCTGTTGTTAATAGTCCTCGTTCAGTAACAATAAGTGGTGATGAAAAAACTATTGATGCAATACAACAAATACTTTCAATCTCTTATCCAAATGTATTTAAAGCATGTGTTCGTATTGAAAATGCATTTCATCATATCAAATGAATCGATTTGATATTGAATACGATATGTTATGATCATTAAAAAATATTCGAGGACTTCCAATACAAGATCAAAAACAAATTTTTGACCCAATATGTGCAAAAGCAAAACTTTATTCAAGTGTTATTGGTGAACAAATGAATGATGATATACTAGTTGATGGTCAAATGTAAGACAAACTGTGAGATTATAAATGTTAGTGAATGTTATGAATTAACAAACGAACAACAATAATCAACCACTTATTCTTTCAACATTAAAACGAAAAGAAGATGAACAAATAACATTACTAACGAGTTTAGCACAACTTACAACATCATCTCATGTATGGCAACAATATTTTCATACTCGTCAAATTTTATCGTTGAAAAATCATGAAGAATATTTTGGTAATTTTCCATTATATAAATTTCATTTGAGTCGATGTTAATATGAATCAAAAGATTCATCTATACAACATTTAGCTAATCGTATACCTACTTATCCATTACTTGATATTCGTTAATTAAATGAACAAACAAGTGCAACATGGAAATGTCTTATTAATATTAATCTATCACAATATTCTTTTTTAAAAGATCATAAAAGTCAAGATCTAATTCTTTTTCCAGCTGTTGCTTATCTTGAACTTGCAACAGCTGCTTGTCAACAATTACTTCCATGAAAAGATGATGAATAACAAGCAACAATTATTTTTGAACACATTAATTTTATTAAAGCACTTGTTTTTAATGAACATGAATTAATAGAAGTATTTACACAAATAATATTGCCAATGTGTGAATGGTATATTTATAGTCGACCATGGTCAACACTTGGTCCAGATTGTATGAGTTGTACTGATGTTATTGATTCATTTTGTGATCAAGATAATCTTAATAAATATTCATTAAATCAGTTTACTTTACATGCTCATGATAAAATTGATTCTAAATAACAAAATCATTAACAATACCTGATGGATGGATAACACAAGATATATCAAGTGCTTATCAATATGGATCTAGCTTTGAAAAACTAAAAACATTACGTGGTACTTCAACTGCAGTTATACCTGAATTATCAAATGATGATAAGAATTGTTCATCTTTTTATTTAGTTTATCCATATCTAGTTCTAGTACCAGGTATTGAAACAACATTTCTTTCTGTACGTATACAAAAATTTATTTATTCAAGCAAAACAAAAGCAAAAATGAATCAATCAACAAACGTTGAAGTACGTGGAAAGTATCATGATAATATATGTGATATAGGTCAAGAAGGAACATATAGTCATGATTTATGGATATTTCCAATGGATAATAAAATAGACGAATCAATATTTACATTTGAAAGCATTATTCTCCAACAAGTTTAAGGTGTAAAATCTAATCGATGGTCAACGGAAAAAACAATTTATGATAAATTAAATCTAACAACTGATTTACTTAATGTTGATCATAAAACATGTTTAGATACAATTAAAAAAGATTATTGTATGAAAAGAGTATGGACTGGTTCACCAATAACAAAAAATATATCACATTTACTTCCATCACCTAATCAAATTCTTAATAATCAACTTAATTCTATTAGTAATCAAGATTTAATTGAACCAATAGAACCATTTAATGAATTAGCTGCTTATTTTGCTCAAATGGCAATTAAAGATCTTGATTTAAATCAACAACATCATCCATTATTAAATACATGTCGTTCTCTTGCTTCAACTTTACACTCGGAACAAGTAACATGGCATTCAATACAACTTCGTGTTATTGAATTAATTGAACGTTTTCCTCGTTTAAAACCATTTTTGATAATATTAAATAAATATGGTTTACATTTAGAAGATATTCTTAATGGAGAAAAAAATGGATTAGATATATTTTTTGGTGATGATGAAATTAAACAAATTTTTCATTTGATTTGTCAACATATACAATTACAATATGAACAAACTAAAGATAATTCATTTGAGAATTATCGATTACGTATATTTTGGTTAACTGATAGTGGTTGTTCAGATGTTTTACCTATTCTTGATCTTTTTCTTAATTTGTCACAACAAACAGGTTTATTAATTGATTTATATTATGCAGATTCTGATTCAATCCAACTTGCAAATGCTCGACAAACATTTACTACACATATAAATAATCAAACAAAAAATTTCTCTATTATTTATGATAAAACAATTGATTTATATGATAGTAAAACACTTGAAAAAATACCAATAGAATCATTTCATATTATATTTTCTTCTAATCAACTTCAGGGAAATCAAGATTTAACAAAAAAGAATTCTTTAATTACTCGAAATAGTTTATATTTCTCATTATTTTCATCTTATTTTTGGTTTTATTGATCAATGGTGATCATCTGCTAATGTTGATAAAAATAATCGTGTATTAAATAATATTCAACAATGGACAAAATTATCAAAACAAATCCAAGGATTTAATATTATTGAATCAACATTAAATCAAAATGAAAGTACATTTATTATTAGTTAAAAAACAATATCAAATGATATATTACAAAGACTTGATGAACGAATAAATCAAATATGGTTAATATTTACTAAAGATGATCAAAATAATAAAAATATTTCATATTCGAAATTCGACATTAAATATTATTTGTTCTGCAATATCAGTTTTATTAACAACTTAGAAACAAATATCGATTATATTTGCATGGCAACTTGATCAAGTATTATTGAATGAAAATAATGATGACTTAGCATTTAAACAAAATGAAGAACTTCTATGTGGAATATTATTACGTATTCTTCAAACAATTAAAAAATCATCACCATATTTTCATCCATTTCTATATTTTCTTACAGATAATGTACAATTTAATAATGATTCGAATCTTAATTTAATTGCATCACCATTTATTGGTCTTGAACGAACTTTACTAACTGAATATGAACGATATCGATTAAAACTTATTGATCTTCAAACATCATTAAATAATAATAATTAATCAATATTTATTCATACTTTGATAGGATATATATGATTAGTTCAAGATAATCAACTGATACTTGTGAAGTTGTTCTTCGTCTTAATGATACAAATCAAAATGAAGTTCAACATTTAACATGGCATTATGAAATGTTACAAAATAATGATGAACAAGAGAAATCTCAATTCGAACAAATATCTATTATTCCTAAACGAGATGCTGATGAAAAAGCATTTCGTATTTGTGTACCATAATCTCGTTTTCTTTCTGAATTAACATGGATTGAAGAAGATAGAGAAAAAGCATTATTACTAGCAGGTACGGTAGAAGTTCGTGTTCATTGTGTTGGTATTAATTTTCGTGTTGTACCCAAATCACGTGGTCTTTATCTACATACACGTACTTTCGCACAATCTGTTGAAAATCAACCAAAATTCAATCGAGATACAGAACCAGGTTCAGATTTTGTTGGTACTATTGTACGTGTAGGTCCTAGAACAACTAGTTTTCAAGTTGGTGATCATGTTGTAGATTCTACTAGTCATAATACATATCACTCTTATATTATGATTAATTCACAACTTATAATACATATTTCCATCTGATTTTCCTCTTACTGATGAACAATTATGTGGTCTACCATGTCCAATTTTAACAGTTATCTATTCTCTTAAATATTCTGTTCATTTACAAGCTGGTCAAACTGTTCTTATTCATGTTGCAACAGGTGCTTCAGGTCAATGGTGTATTCAATATTGTCAATATATTGGTACTCGTGTTATTGCTACAGCTACAACTGAAGAAAAACGACGTTTTCTTCGTGAATACTATGGTATTGAACATGTATTTAATAGTCGAAATACTTCTTTTGTTAATCAAATACCTCAAATTCTTCCACAAGGTGTTGATGTTATTGTTAATTCATTATCGAGCAATTTATTAAAAGAATCAATTAAAGTATTAGCATATCATGGTTATTTTGTTGAATGGAGTAAACGAGATATTTATCATAATAGCAGTTTATCAATGTTTCAACTACGATCAGATTGTAGTTTTCATGTGATTGACTTCGCTGGACTTGCTGACCATGTATCGCCTCTTATTCGTCTTATGCTAGAAGAAACAATTGATTTATTTGTTCAACGTAAATTATGTGCTGTTGGACGAACAGTTACTTAAAAACCATCTCAACTAATAGAAGCATTATTAAGATATAAGAGTGGTCAAGTTATGGGTAAAACAGCTTTTCGTATAACTTCATCTGATCAACCATTAAATATTCATAAAAAACAAATTAATAGTTTATTAAAAGGTAATATTATCTTTTTTTTCTCTCAATTATTATTATCGTGTTTTTTTAATCAATAGTTGTAAGTGATAATACAATGTTTCCATCAGAAGTTTGTAATCAAGCAACTATTTTAATATCTGATGGTTTTGTTAGTCTTGGTTTAACAATATCTCGATGGATGATTGAACAACGAGGTGTTAAACATATAGCATTTGTGAGTCGTCGAACACTAGTTGAACTTGAAAAACCTTCGAATCCATAATATGATGATTGGTTAAGATTAAAACGAACAACAAAAGAATATAAAGCTCATGTTGATGTTGTTCAAGCAGATGTAACAGATTTTCAACAAGTTCATGATTTAATTAAAAGATTTAATAAAACTCCTTATCCTATTCGTGGTATTATTCATAGTGCTGTTGTTGCAGAAGATCGTGCTTTGAATAATTTAACACAAGAACATTCATCACTTGTTTTACCACCAAAAGTTCATGGTGCTTGGTATCTTCAGCAAGCTACACAACTGCTTCATGCACCTATTCATTTTTTTATTATGTTATCATCAATTCGAAATCATTTACTTGAAGTTGCATCTGCTGGTTATAATGCTGGTAATCAATTTCTTGATGCACTTACTTATTATCGTTTTACAAAATTTACTTTATCAGCACTTTCAGTTAGTTTACCAGCTGTAAGTGGTGCTGGAATGTTTCATCGTCATAAAGAAATGCTCAGTACTCTAAAAAAACACAAGGTTTTGAATTAATGCCAACAGTAACTGTATTCGAATTAATTGAATGTTTTCATCGAACTCAAAAGATTTGTACATGTCTTGTTATTTTTGCTGTTAATTGACAAATATTACATCGAAATTATCCAACATTAGCTACATCTTATTTAAGAAAAATAGTTGATCAACGTTATAAAGAGATGAAATTTGATCACATATCATCATCATCAGGAAAAAACAATTCCACTATGTATAGTATGAATAAAAAAGAAACTATTATTGAACGAACTCAATCAATTGTTGCACGATTATTAGGTGCAACTAATGTTGATCGTATAGTTATTGATCGTTCACTTGTTAGTCAAGGTATGGATTCATTAGCTGCTGTTTCATTATATAATTGGTTAGATCAAGAAACTGGCATTTATATACCATTAGTTGATCTTCTTCAAGGACTTTCAATTAAAACAATTGAAACACTTGTTTATAAATCGATGTGAATCTAGCACGAAAACGACGAGCTACCACGAAAAGAGAAAAATTGTCATTGGCTAACAATTAATCAATCAGAAAATCAGAACTACGAAAGCATCATTGTAGAGTACATAAATATGGACATGGCTGTCCTTAGTAACTTAATAACAGCACGAAAATTTTGTTACTCTAAAAATCATCGAAGTAAATCTAGTATTTTTGCAACGAATATACTTACCGATGTTTACCTCATTATACCATGTAAATAGAGAATGAATATTGTTTGGAATCATTATCATGTCTTTTTGACGGACAAAATAGAGTATATCGATAAACATGAACATTATATACAGGTATAAAAGCGAAAGGAAAGAGATTGAACGAATTACAAGACTGTATTATATTGTACGTTGTTGAAATGACAATAGTGAAGAAGTAATCTGTTGAATGGTTAATCAGACGAAACCTAAGCATATTCGGTATTAAAAACTGACATTCATAGATTTACAAATAATTGGATTTATACAATTAATTTTTCCTTATTCGTTCTTAATGTTGAAAGATAATTTAGAAAAAGATATTCTAAAGAAAAAATTATGGCATAATATCAGTCTGGCGACACAAAAGAAAATATTGAACCGTACGTTCCAATCATATCGTTCGTACAGTTGACTGCTGACGGACACTTCCGTTATCTTCTCGATAGAATAGCATTGTTCTTTTTGATATAGTTACATAAAAGAGATAGAAAATGAAGAGAATTCCTGCGTAATTCAATTACGTATTTGCTAAAAGCACTACAGTAGTCGGTACAGACGCTTTTGTAATATAGTTATTGGATTATTAATTCGGTGGTATCAATTAGTCAATGGCAGAAATATATATAGCGATATATGCTGCAGTTTTTAATATAACATATTTAGATTTTATTTGTTTCTCGTTCAGTTATATTTATACAATGTTATCTTTCTCAACTATTATAATTTCAGTTGCAGCTTTGGGATGTATTTCGGCGGCAGAGGTTTGCAATATTTTAATACAATTACGAGGGGAAAACAACAGAGAGTTCATGCTTGAAGTCTCATGAAATCTTGCGAATCCTCATGAAGTTGTATGTAATCTCGTGAAGCCTTGTGAAATCCTTTAAGTCTTTGAAGTTTTATGAAATCCTTAAAATCTCTAGAAGTCTCATGAAATCCTTAAAGTCTCTAGAAGTGTGATGAAGTCGTGTGAAATCTCGTGAAGTTTTCTGAAATCTTGAAATTCTATTGCAGTTTTGGAAGTCTCTTGAAATATTTGAAGTCTTTGGAAATCTTGGGAGTCTATGGAAGTTTTGGGAAGTCTCATAAAGTCTTATGAAATCTCGTGAAGTCTTATGAAATCCTTGAAGGCTCTAGGAGTCTTTGAAGTTTTATGAACTCTTATAAAGTTCTTAAAGTCTCTAGAAGTCTTGCGAACTCTCATGAAGTTGTATGAAATCTCCTGAAGTCTTTGAAAATCTTGAAAGTTTACTGAAGTTTTGAAGGTCTTTTGAAGTCTTGCAGTCCGCTGTTTCCTCGTAGTTTATTTATTGTTAAAAATTTTTATTGTAGGTAAAAGGGTTCAAAGATTTTGCTGAATTTATAGTATCAGGTCAAATACGTAGTGTTGCAGCAAAATTAACAAATATGTCGAGCATAGCATCTGTGTCAACAGACACATCTTTTAACTGGCTTTATATTTTAAAGATTGGGGCTTCTTTTCTTGGTGCTTTATTGTCGGGGAGTAGTTTTTACTGTTTATTCAAATGTTGTCGTAATCATTGTGAATGCAAAGTAAAATTCTATATTTTTCGTAACAGCTTCTATCATATCGATAATATTTATAGCGTACATGGTGGGAGTTAAAGTATAAGAACTATGAGCACCGGCATGAAAAAAATCAAGGTAAGATTTCTTATTGAAAACGGTGTAATACTTATATATAGTTATTTTAGTTAATTCATATGAAACTATTGAGTTAGGTATAATGTAGGTACATCAATAGTTAAAATGTTTGATATTTGTAATATCATCCAATTAAATTGTATATAAATTTGATTTTTTTTTAATTTGTTTGATAAGGAATATGAATAAAAATGCTCGATTCTCAACATATATTATGAGCATATATTTACATCATAACGTAATACACACCTTTTATTAAGAGCAATATCAGTCAGAGAAAAAAGCAATGTAAAATTCTACTATTCTTGGTGCTACTTGTGCATAAATAAATATAAAGTTGTTATGGACGTACGCATATATATATATGTTGACCTACTTTCCTTTTCTGCCCAGCTGTTCATATCTCTATATATTCTCTTCTTTCTTTCTTTGTTCTTTTAACTTGCGTACTTCATCTTTATTATTTCATTGCAAATAAGAAGGAGATATTATTTGCAAATACTAACTAAGTAATCTATTCTATTTGATAAATTGATAAATACATAAATAGATACGTTTAAAAGGTGAAACAAGTAACATAAAAATCGCAGAAACTAATTAAAAGTAAAAATGGTATGATTGTTCGTTTGAATTTAGAACATTACAATTGATTGCTTTCCACTAATGTTTTGATATTAGCGGCTGTTGATAATATTATAGTCTATATTTATGTTTGTCAAATTTGATCGATGTATTCAGTATGCAATATATTCAGATTTGTTTGAAGTTTGTTAAGTTGTTTTTGTATTTTAGCTTTGGAGTATTTAAGTATTAATATTAGAATACCAAATACCATGGATAAGATAATGGAAATAATCAAGCTTAAAAATTCTTCTATATTTTCTTTAAATGAAAAACGGTCTACTTTCATCTTAGATTTTAATTTTCTGAAAGATGTTTCTGCTGCTATTTCAGAAATAGATAGTAGATGTTTCATAATTCTTTTAATTGATATTGGTGTAGTAAAATGTATATTTGAATTATTATTGTTCATTGTTTTTAATGTAACAGTAGTTTTGAGACATTGTATAGATGGTAAAACGATGTGTGAACAATGAATTGTGTGTTCACATGGAAGTTTTAGTATCGATGGTTCACTTACAGATATTGTGTTTGCACTACCGGTGAGTGCTGAGTGCACGACACATTCATAGGATTCGTCATTAGAATAAAACAACCAAATGTCATTTTTTATATTCATAATACTAGGTTGTGTATATGTTGAACGAGTTACTTCACATCTAGCATCAGAGTCTGCTGTAGTATCTAAAATGTCAGAGACGCAGGCAACAGATGACAATGGTATACTTATTGGAATTTTTCGACATTGTATTATATCAGAAACAATGCAGTCAGATACGAAATTATTCTCGTTCCATTGAACAATTGTTTTGTCAATAGTATTGACACCAAGAATGTTTGGTAAAGATGAATATACATATTTTTGTCCATCGATTGTAATCGGTAACGGTATCGTACGATAGACGTTGTAAACAGATGATGTTTTTACTGGGATCTTACGAAATAAAGTAGAAACTGCTAAACATGAAGAATCTTTTGATAGTCTATCAATACGGGAAAGTGAACATGATTTTAAAGCGTATACGGTTTGTCCAATAATCATCTTTTTGAATTGAGTTAAGCTTTCATGAGAATGATTCAAATCAAATTGTTCCTGTAGAGATAGCATTGGTAATGATAAAATTTCGAGAATTTGATCTTTTGTCAAAAAATCATATCCGATTTTATCTTGAAATAATTGTTTGAGAACTAGATTTATAGGATTCGCAGTATATTGTAGTAACTTTTGGTGGTGAATATCTATAGTACCATCATGAAATGTGTCTTTATTCATATTTTTTGTAACATAAAAATTGTTGTCAAAGTAATAAATCATAGATTTAGTATTATCTATAAATTTTTCAACTTGATGATGCGATAAAATTCTTTCAATGTCTAAATTTATAATAGTCGACACATTTCCTTTATCATATCTTGAAAATAAAATATTTTCGACCGAGATAATTGTTCCAATTTCAACCAAATCCGAATTTGATTTTTCAATATGTTGACAAACATTAGAATTTGGAGAGTCGAGACAATAATTATTTATTGGTATAAATATATGCAAAACTACTTCTTCCAATTGTTCGGAATAGTAACCAATTTGATCGAACGCAACACCCTTATCTATATTAATGATGAGTGTTGTCGATAATGAACTTACTAAGATAGTTAGCTCACCGCTGAGTAACATGCAAACCGTTAAATAAGCCAGAAGCATATTTATTATGTGGATTTCAAATCTAAAATATTGCCAATGATCAATATTGAAATAACAAAGTTTTATACTTTAATATATATAAGCGTATATAAGCAGATTATTTTTGTAAAAACGATTAGATGCTCAGAAGCATGTAATTACAAAATTACTACATTCCTAAATTGCAGATTGTGTTTTACTGCAATCAACTTCATAAAATCATACATCTGATTGTTGCAAGATATTTTTTATTTTAAGGAAATCATTCAAAATATTGCTTTCGCTGGCAAAAAAATAACTAAGTTGACCTCGGAGTAATAGTAGACAATACTCACCAATGATTTTTGTTTAGTAGAATGACTCTTGGTATTAACCATCGGTCAAATAGAAACATACAAAGGTCGATCGGGCACACAGTTTCATTGGCTTGTTGTGAATAGTATCCTCTTAATCTTTTTCTAGTAAAAAAAAACAAAAACGTATCGTGACCTCAACTAGTCGAACAGATATAAGATATATGAGAAGGATAAACTTACCAATTGTATCAGGTACGCTTATATATATAAATTTATTATAAAGCTAGAAGAATTATTAAATCTAGTAGTCAAT
The DNA here is from genome assembly GCA_905250115.1 of Adineta steineri. NCBI lineage: Eukaryota > Metazoa > Rotifera > Eurotatoria > Adinetida > Adinetidae > Adineta > Adineta steineri. Next base: position 599,102 of record CAJNOI010000040.1, read on the forward strand.
GTATTATATACATTCTTTTATATAGTAGATTAAACTATATTTTACTTCGATATGATCTATTAAAAGAGATCAATTAAATCTTAGTTAGCAATATGTATTAATGATTGAGTTCTGACATGAAAATTCGCGTTTGTTAATGGAAGTTTTTTTAAAAATTAAAACACAAGATATTTTAGATAATGCCACCGAAATCTAGAATTGATGAAAAAGCTTTCCAAAAGGCACTTCAATCACTTCGTATTGATGAATTGCATTTGTTGGATTCAAGTACATCTACCGGTGGCGTATGGGGACGTCTATGTATTGAAATGAGTAAACCAGATAATATTGAGAATCGGCGTGCCTGTTATGATGCGTGGAAAAAAAAAAGATACAACTCACATGATATAGTCAGTAGCATTTTACAAGTGCGTATTTGAAATTTCAATATAGAAATTATATAATTAACATCTTATGTCGTTTCAGGAAGTACAACAATCTACGAACATTGAGACTGTGCAAAACGAAGTTCCTGAAGAAAATCTAAGTTGCGACGAACCATCGGTTAGTATGAATATTATTTAATTTTAAACAGCACGTGTTACATGTTATATATTGTAATTGAAATTTTATTATTTTCTTAGACACAACAAACGAAGATAGGTACACATATTAATATTACACAATCTACTTCATCGACGCCAACAACATGTACTGCCACTACCAATGATAATCAGCTTACAGAAATACCTGTGAGTGGAATTGTATAAGATATTTTTAGCAGTTTTGCCAATACTGATGTTCTTTTTCTTTTTGAATTTAATAAAAGTAAGATAAATGAATAGTAGTTACAATGCGCCGTAGAAAATAACATTAAAATACCAGTTCATATAAAAAAATAAACAATTTTTCATGTAAAACAAGAAAATAAAATAGATAATGTGACAACTATAATATAAGATCAATGATGGCAATCTTCTAAATATAGAATAATATAACTAGATATTTCTCTTAAAAGTTTGAATAGCTGATCTAGTTTCGTTTGAAAAAAAAAGATATACTATAATGATGATGATTTGGTAGATGTTTTGTTTATATATATGTCATTTGATCTAGAAAAGAAAATAATACGTAAGTTTTTTAAGTAAGAATTTCAACGTATATGATATATAAACTCCGAATAATAAATAAAGCTATACCTCATCTAAGATATATTTTAACTTTACTGTTTTACAGAATCTGTTAGTCGACTCAACGGCAAATCAATACGAACAGTTCATTGAAAATTTACAGAGATTTGTAGCTGAACAAAAACATAACATATCTATCAACTACACTCATGACTTCAATTCTACCAATTGTTCTGGTGCTATTATTTCAATGCAAGTTAATTGCAAATGTGCAGAAACATTTTCTAATATGGATAATCAGGAGATAACTTCATTCAATTCATTTAAACCAATTAATGTAAGATAAGATTAAATATTAATATTTTATGTTAAATCATTTTTCATTAGAATAAAAAACATTCTCATTTACAGAAAATACCTGTACAAAATGCCTTTAGTCCTGAATATGAACCACCAATAAACAACACATATACTGTTGAAGTAATCTGCGAATATCTCGTCATATCTTACCAAATTTAAAAGATGCGTATTTACTTTTAGAAAGAAGAGATTGTGATGTCAAATTTTATCATTGATGATAATGATGATGACAAAATAAGTAATATAGCATCACCTATATGTGATGCCCCTCAACTCTACATGTCACCGGTGTCATCGGTAAATAATTGGAAATATAATGAAATGAGAAAAAAATCTTTTTTTTAGGCATCACCTATAACATCTTCAAAAATTATTAGTTGTGATTCATCACCATTGAAAACCAGCAAATTAAGTGCTGTATCTCATGCATTCAATAAATTAAAGGTAAAATTTTAGTTATTATAATCGTAGATAATCTTTTAAATAATTACTCGTATACACAACGTTCTCATCGTACCTTGGAGTTTGGTTAGTTAAATCACTAAAACTAAATTTTTTACTATATAATATATTGTATTATAAAGAACTTACGTGTCAATGAGATTCATTCTCGTTTAGAATATGATAAGTCCCAATAAAGTTAATGATCATAGTAATATCACTGACGATCAACGCGATGTTCTATTAATGTTACAACGTCGAAATAACAATAAATCTGTTTTCACTATAGATATTAATGAGATTCAAGAAGCCGAAAGATCTAAAAATATAATTATCTCTCAAAATCATATGGAAACACTTAGAGAAGTTAATGCTGCAGAAATCGAAAAGAAAGAAAATAAAAATATAACAAATGATTTAGATGATGGCATTAACATCAAAACTCGTAAAAGAAATCTTGAATGGATTACAATTTTAAATCTATATATTGCAAAAACAAATGATTATTGCGTATTTGTGTACGAGAGGCACTATTTTGCGACTCGAAGTAGTACAGAAAACATGCTGCAATTATTTATGAATGCAGATGCACATTGTCAGTTTTCAACATGCTCCTGTAGACTACATGCTATTATAAGTGAAAATGGAAAATTGAAAGTTGACTATTCGGGTGAAATAATTCATGATCCAAGTGAACTTCACTCACGACCAGTTCGTGGTAGTCAACGAGATGAATTGCAAAAATATACATTACTTGGTAGTACGCCTAGTGCTGTACGACTTCATCAATTAAAGGGAATGTCTCCCGCTAATAAAGCAGCTGGAAACAGAAATGCTGTAGGATCAAGTGCATCTGTAATTCGAAAGATTGCAAGTGAAGCTAATGTTAAACTTCGTCGTGACAAAGACCTAAATGAAAGTCTTAAACAGTTGAAGGTTGAACAAGCTACTAAAATCTTTCCTGCTGAATCAATACGTGGTTATTTGCAAGAGTTTAATATAGAACCCTTACGTCTCGTTTGCTTCACAGCAGCCGGTATTGCTATTTACAATAAATTTGCATCGAGCATGCCTCTATCATGGGACGCCACTGGTGGAATCATCGTTAATCGTACTAGGAAAATATTTTATTACGAATTAACAATATCGAATCTTATTAAAGGTGGTCCATCTCTACCGCTAACAGCCATGATTAGTGCATCACATGGCACTATGGATATTATACATTGGTTAAACTGTTTTATTGCAAAATATAAAGAAGCATATGGTTACTCAGATGTTTTCCCTAAACCACCTGTTATCCACAGCGATCGAGCTTTAGTATTTTTACTTGCCGGTATTCAAATATTCAATAATGATGAAACAATGGACCGTTACATTGAAAGATGTTGGCGTATTGTCAATAAAACAGCTACGAAACGTGATTTGGAAATAACTGTTCTTCATGCTTGCCTCGGACATTTCATGAAAAATGTTAAACGAAATGCTGCCAAAGAACTTGCAAAAAAACAGGTCAAGTCTAAACACATTTTTGTATTTAAATATTAAATTAAAAATTGTCTTACCTTTTCTCTTAGATACCATTTGGCATGTGGTTAATGGCCTTACTTGTGAACAGCAATACATTGGATGAAATGATCGTTATATGGCGAAATATTTGCTTTGTCCTGTTAAGTCCAAATCAAAATGACCGCTTTAAAATGGCTATATCGACGTTATCAAAACTAGCCGAACAAATGAATGGAGATCCAGAGAAAACCAACTATATTCTTCAAAATGTCACAGTAACATCACATGCTTCAGTAACAGACAAGCTAAACGAACAAGTATGTAAAAAATCTAGAAATAAGAATAAATATATTTTTCGATGAAACAGTACAAGAAACTTATTAATAATCATATTTATTTAGGCAGACGATGATGGTACTAATGATGATGGGTTGGGAGAAGAAGAAGCTGTGGCGAATATGGAATCATCATTTAAAGCATTATTTACAAGCATCTATCAGGAAACTAAAGAAATTTTAAAACATTATAATAATCAACAATGGCAAGAATTGCCACCTAATCCTTTATTTTCAGCAGGATATTTAATACGTCTTCTTAAGCAATATATGGGTATAGCTCCTATTTGGAGTAACTTGCTACTCGGTAATTTTGCTCAGCGATATGATTATTCATCTAATGACGTACGAACACCTTGTATGTGTCATGTTGGCCGCACAACCGGTGTTTCAGAATCACAAATGCGTGTTCTGAAAGAAACTATTCTTCATAAGAAAGTTTATACTCGAGTTGACGAAGTTATATCCTTAATGGGAGAAACAATTGAGGCTATCGAAATTCAGTTCACTGATTATATATTTATGAATAAACAAAAAAATCGTGTATTACCTGCTAAACGACATAAACCAGCACAAGAAGCATGGAATAAACGTAAGCCAACGAAGAAACAAAAAGGTGTATATACTTCTGAAAAACCACCAAGCAATCTGGTTCATATGATGAATAGTCAACTGTTGAAGAAAAATGATGATATTCTCTTAGGTAAATAAATACAAATAATCGTTCTTCTATAGTTCTAAGTACATAGTATCAATCTATCTTTCTTGATACACTCTTTGTTTCTCCTCTCTGTCTTGCTTCTGTTCGCTTTCTTCTACTCATCATATGTCTCACATAATGAGATATATGTACCTGAACTATTCGTAGAAATAAAGAACAAGAAAATTTTCAAAGCTACTATATTTTTATTTACTTATCTTAGATGCTGAACAGCCGACACAACACTTTCGATTTGAAAATAAAGAAAAAAATAGTTGGTTTAACAGTGTTTGTCAAATGGTTTTTGCATCTAGAAATTTAGTTGAAACAATCACTCAATTTGGTAGTATCCCAGCTTCTGCTTCAGTCTCAGATGCAATAACTGTTACAGGAAGTATTCTACACTCCTTCGTGACAAAATCCTCTTATGTTGAAGGTAAAGATGCAGTTGTTGTTGCCGAGTCAATAGGGCAACTACTTGGACATCTTCGATGGGCTGGTGTTAAAATCTGCTCTCGTGACAATGAGTGTGTCTTCAAATTTTTCGTAACTGCTATTGTATCAACTCTGCTATATTACAAAGTTGATTTACAATTTACTCTGAATACTTCAATGGAATGTTCTTCATGTGGAATATCAAGTATTATTACTACACAGATATGCGACTTTTTACTCTTACAAAAGATCGGGACTGAAGACATCTTAGATAATGTAGTAGCTGACTTATTTGGGAGAACATTACAGAAGTACACATGTCCAGAATGCTCAGACGAAGGTCCACACTATAGTTCAATGATACTAAGCAACTGTTCCAAGCATTTTTTTGTTCGTCCACAATCAGCGGGGGCAACAGCTCATAATGTATTCAGACTAACACCTCGTATAAATATTTCGAAAATTATTTCAAACAAGATTATACATACGAGTTCGTATGCTCGGTATACTCTTCAATCATTTATAACATTTTATGAAAAGAATAAAGATCGTCAATACGTTACTTACACTCGTAAAAAAGAAGGCTGGTTTCGACTCGATGATATGGATGTAAAAGTTATTACAAGTACAAGTATCTTTCAAGATGAATTTAAATGTCTTCCAGTTGTATTAGCTCATTATATACGTCCTTCAGAAACGGATGTATTTTCAACGACGTTATTTAATGTTTTGACAAATTTTTCTCGTCCACAACCGGTGCTGCTACCAACATTATCTTTGAACGACGCAGTGAACTACTTTGTACAAAAGAACATTATAGAAAATAATCCACTTACTCTGGTGGTTGTGAAATATTATAATTGTGCATTTTGTAAAAAAGGTAAAGTAAAATAGTTGAAAACATTTCAGTCATAAGTTGTGAGAAGAAGGATATCATTGATCTATAATTAATTAATTTTATTAAAATTATTTTGTATATTTACTCATTTTAGAAACATATGCTGTTGATAGAATGCATGAAATTTGGTCAATGAGGAGCACTGCAACACATATCAATGATAAAATGGCCAGTTTTGTTCGTAAAAAGATTATTTGTTCATCTTGTCAAAAACCAGGTCTAACAAATTCGGTTGTATATGACATACCCAAATTTCTTGTACTTAATACCAGAAGCAATGATGCAGATTGTGTTAAATTAATTGATGAAGTCGATTTATTATTTGTGCAACCAATAGATATGTCTCTATCTTTTGAATATAGTATACAAACTGCGATTATTGTACTTGAAGAAGATCAAGTTATATATCTAAGAAAAAATGGAAATAATTATTTATCTTACAATAAAACTACTAATCAATTTGAAGCCATAATCGATTTAACTACGCAACAAACAGGATTAGCATCAAATTGGACAATATTCATCTATAAAACAGAAGCTGTTATTTTCGATTCACTAAAACTTGAAACTATCGTACTTGATCAAAGTAATCTTCAATCGGCACCGAACGTTGACGTGTTGTGCATTGGTGTAGTTCAAGGTCTCCTACCTTTGTTTCCACGTCCATTCAAAGTAAGTTCTATACAAATGGAGCAACGTGACATCAACATTTTACTTAACGAATCTGGAAATATCAACGATTTAATTGTCAATAGTCATCTACGACTCATTGCATCCAATGCTCCAGCAAATAATTTCGTTTTGGTACTAGATAGTTTACTAGTCTCAAATATTCTCAGAAAGGATCTCAAACGTTTCGATGCTACATGGTTTAATTACGATATTATTCTGTGCCCTATACAACAGAATAATCATTGGTATCTAATAATTCTTGATATTAAAAAAAAATTGATAGTAGAAGTGGATACCTTGTCTACGGTGGATATTCCACGTACTCAAAATCTTACCCGTTTATTACATGTTCTTAACATTCAGTGGTTATTGCGTCATAAAACGGCAATCAACTTCGAACAGCACTGGAAACTAGCTACTCCCATTATAGATAAAAAATTCCAGCAGACTGATGCACATTCATGTGGTGTGCATCTTTTAATTCAAGCTCGAGCATACGTTAACAATTATAAATTCGTCCATATTCCTCAAGACAAGATTCGTCTATATCGGTATCAACTAGCTGAAGATATTCTTCGACAGGCTGAACTCCTATCAGACAGTTCTGATTCTGAAGTAAGTTATTAATTTTGATACACAAAATACTAAAATCAAGTTATTATTTATAGTTGCCTGATTTAATGACATCCTCGAAAAAAAAGCAAACGTCGAAAAAGACTTACACTCAGAAAAAAAAACATACAACATCATAGCATAACTTTTAAAATAAAACCATTATTTAATCAAATAATAAACATAATCATCACGAACAATAACATAATAATATAAAACTGAATTATAAAAAACCTTCCCATATACGCATGTTCCACATTTCATCGCACAACACAGCCGCTTATCATTTTCCGCGAACCATTCACAAACAAGCAAATCTAAGCGAAAATTACACCATATTTGAGAAAAAGAGTAATTGCATATGCAATAACCTGACCGCTTCACCCTATATCAATCACCCATCCAAATATTTTTATTCCTACCCGATAGGTCATTTCAACATTAATTACTTGACCGCTGACCGCTTAGTCCGTCCTATGCAACAGAAACGTCACCTCAGCTCGTACACATAAACTGCACTTTCCTTCACAATTAATCCTCACGACCATTTAATTTCACCACTACACTTTCTTTGCATACAACAAACACATGCTCGAACTATTTTTTCAATCATACATCCTCCCATGAAAGATATAATTAAAGAGAGAATATGCTTCTTAAGAAATATGGCCGGGAGATAATGAATATAGCATTCGATAGAGAATTAAA
>CAJNOI010000040.1:606980-629681 GCA_905250115.1 Adineta steineri
CTTACTGCATGATTTAAAAACATTAATAGTGTTAAACAATCTTGCGTTATTCGCCAACGTTTTGTTGATTTAAATGATGGTAAATAATCGACTACTAATGGACGTATTGATATTGGTAATGTACAAACAACAAATATAAACGAAATAAGTAATAATAAACATGTTAATCGTATTCCAGTTGCACTTGTTGGATCAAGTAAAGTTTTTTGATTTGTATTTTGTTTCTGATCCTGTTCAACCATTTTATTATTTACTGGATCACGATAAATACGTTGTTTATTTGTTTGACTATGTGAACGAATAGCTGGACTTGATTCTAAACAAAAAAAAAGAATTTTCTAATGATTATCTTTGCAAGAAAAAAAACTCATATAGTTAGAAAAATATTCTGATATTTTAAATATGAAAATTTATTTCATTAGATATTCAGAAATTGAAAGCATCCTGTATGCAAAAACCGCTTCCGTTTGTACTTAACTTTCTATTTTTTTTACAAATCATGAGTGTTATATAATGATATTTAATGGCGTTTTGACCTGGAAAATATCTTAGTAAAAACAAATGCCTAGAAACTATTAACATTTCCACATGAAAAGAAAACTAACCTGCTGAACGACTTCGAAGAAATTGTGTACGTATTGTTGATGAACTTTTATTTTTATTTCTTGGAGATGAATTCAATGTTGGAGTATAACTATTTGCTTGTAAATAATCTCGTCGTTTTTTCAATGCATGAAACATAGCTATAATAATTAAAATATTAAATATAAGAATTAATATTGATGGTATAACACTATATAAACATAAATCAATAAATGATAATAATTTTCGATGAACCTTTGTATCACAAATAGGTTGGTCAGGATGATAACCTTCATCTGTTCGTAAATCAACATGTAATATATCAACTGTAAAAAAATAATGTGCTGCATAACTGGAAAAAAATAGAAAGATTATTATTGATATTGAATATGCAACATGCATACGACATAAACGTATAGATTGAAATGGATATCGAACAACTATAAAACGTTCAAATGTAACAGCAACAATAAGCCAAGCTGATATACAAGTAACTAAATGTTGAATATAAAAAGCTAGACGACATAGAAATTGTGATTGAATTTGTGGATGATATCCAAATAATATATCAAGTAAAAATAAAAGGCAACCAGTATAAAGTACACATACATCAGTAATAGCTAATAATGCTAAATAGAAATAAGATGAAAGTCCTCGACGTGAACGACGAAACATAATTGTTGCCGATAAACAATTTCCAATAAGTCCAAATATAAGAAAACTTATTAATATTATAACTATTATCCATTTTTCTGTACCTTCTGCAGTTGGATATGGTTTCGGTTCACAGTATGGTAAACGATTTAAAAGAAGATAAGCTTCACGTGTCATATTTCGTGATGATTCGTGGTCTGATGCATTGAAATCTTTTAACATGAAATCCTCAATTTCTCTACATGATAAATCTACTAATAGTGAATCATTTGCAGACATTTGTACTGTATCCATCGTAGGCTCTTCGAATGAATATAAAATGTTAAGAGAATTTCTTTTTATTATCTAAAAGATAAAACGTAATAAAATATATTATGAGAACTGAAAGTTATTTTTAATAATTGACATTATATTCATTGTTTATTAAACTACAAAAGGATGTTTAATAAAGATCTATTGTTAATGACGTCGATTAATTTTCTTTATGTAGAATATGTCAAGTAATAGTTTATCTCCATAGAAATGTTATGTCAATCCACGAGATATCTCCTACTTGTAGATAATTAGATAGGGCAAGAAAGAAATCTTGATATCTTATATCAATATGTTTTCCAAGAAAAAAGAAATGTGTCAAAATCTAAAAAAAAAGAAGTTCATCTCGATGAATATATTAACTTAAAATAAAGTACGCAAATAGCAAAAAAAACTGTAAAGAAGATTTGCTAATTTATGCAAGATCATGCACTTACTTGTTATGTATTTTCTCAATTTAGCTATGTATACACACATATAACAGCATGAGAAACTAGAAAGACTGTTTATCTTAACAAAACAGAACTAGGAAAACAATCGTTAACGCAAAATAATAACGCTAATGATGATGACGGTTAAAATATGTTGATAATTAAAGACTGTTTAAATAACATTGTAGCTTAATAAGCCTAAACTATTTCCTTAACGAAGTCTTATATTTTTCTGAAATTATCAAAAACATCATTAGTTAAGACTCCTACTTTTATTTAATGTCTAGTTAAAATATAGAAGAGTCATGATATGTTGTCAGGAGAAATATTAGACGCATCATGGAATTATTATAATAAAACAACACGCATTAAAGAAGAAGAAGAAGAAAAAAAAGAAAGAAAATCCGTTAAGAAAAGAGACAACATTCTATTCATTACATTGATTTATATCTTTGAAGATGTTTTTATCCTCTCCATTTTACTCTATCTTAATGAATTATAATGATTATAACTCACATCATTCTCTCACGACACAAATCTACGGGAGATCAACATTAATATACTTGAAAGATTTTAACACCTACTGACACAGTTCTTTTTATTTTATTTTTACATATTGCTAATATATGCATTGTTTACTATAGTCATCGACTAGTTTACTCGTCCAAAATATAAACGTAGTCTATATATATATATACTATAGTAGGAAAAATGTTTGTCTTATATATAATATTTCTAGGTAAAACTTACATCTTATCTGAACAAATAGACATACGATATATAAGTGCATATTTGTGAAAAATTTTCATTAGATTTGCAAATCAAATCAAAATTATTATTACATATCAGTTAGAAATGATATTATGTGATTGACACCATGAAATCATACTGTCGACTGTTTTTTTATTGGGACATGTCATTCTATTTCCGCATCAAGTCTATTTTCTGGCCTTTTTTTTTCTTTTTATAATGACATTGTTATTTTTGCTGTTGATCAATCCAACAATACTTACAGCGTACTCGAAGATTACCTATCAACAGAAAAAATGACTAAATAAGTGGAAGTAGTTTTTTTCTAGTTTATTTGACAACACTTATATAAATAAAAATTTTGCATTATTCATTCACGTTTATTTAGACAGGATATAGTTTAAAATAAGCTATAATTTATTCTAATAATTGTATAGTCCCGTCTATGACGTAGGCGTTTGAGTTTAATTGTAATAGATTACATTTATTGTGATATATTTATTCGAAAAAAAATTGATTTTTCTTTTACTTTTTTCAACGAAATGTCAGATAGGAAGAAAAGTAAATAAACGTATATTTATAGAGAGATCATGAGGCGTATTTTTTATGGATTCTCAGCTGTGGATACTTCTTATTAAAAAACAGTATGTACGTCACAGATGCAACTGGCATGACGTACATACACTTCAAATTTTACTGATGAAAATACACAAACAGAAAAAGAAAAGAAGAAAATAGACGTATTTGCTTCGAAATTCACGTCATATGATTATATATATAGAAGAAGAAAAAAATGTGACCTTCATTTTTTTGAAATAAATTATTAAAACTGAGAATGAATCGCACAGGAGTAATGATGCAAGCTAATAATATGCTTGGAAATAATATCATGAACCCTCAACAACAACAAAAATGGATGGATAAACCAGGTGGTGATCAAAGTCCTCTTGCTCATTTAAAATCATTAAATTCACTATTAGCTAAAGAAGTTGTTTCATTAACTGATAGTATGTTTTATTGACATACTTTTCTGTAAATGCTTTTCCATTTTTAGTGATGCTTGGAATACCAGCTCAAGAAAAATTTGGAATATTTAATGATCGAGGAGAACAAGTTTACTATGCGTTTGAAGGTAAAAATCTTAATTAAAATTTTTTCTCAAAAAAAAATGTATTTTTTTTATATAGATTCTGATTTTTGTGAACGCATATATTGTCCAAAAACGCGTAAATTTACTCTTCATATTGTTGACAGTAGCAACACAGTTTGTGTGAAAATAATAGTGACAAAAAAATTTCTATTTGCTTTACTTTAGGAAGTCATTCGTGTTCATCGAGACTTTAAATGTTGTTCTGGATGTTGCTGGTGTGCATGTTGCGAAGCATGTAGTCAAGAAGTGACGGTTGAATCACCTCCTGGAACATTCGTTGGTTCAGTTGCTCAGGAGTATGTTTACGGGAAAAAAATACAAAGAAATTTAATTGAAATATAATTCTGTCTTTGTAGATGTAGTGGTTGGCGCATGAATTATGCTATTAAAGATATAAGCGGTCAGGAAGTATTCAAAATTGTTGGACCTGGATGCGTGTGTGATGGACCATATGCATGTTGTTGTGAAAATAAGTTTACTGTTAGTATATAGTCAGTTTCAATTAAATGACTAAAGAAATCTTATGTTTTAGTTATATTCTGCTGATGGCGTACATGAAGTTGGTGCGATTCATAAAAAATATCGAGGATACTTAGTTGAAGCAATGACCAACGCTGATAACTTTACTATTCAATGTATAAAGGAATTTTATTATTTAGAAAAACTAATCTATATATATATATATATATTTCTCTTTATAGTTCCACTCGATCTTGATGTTCGAATGAAAGCAGTTGCACTTGGTGCTTTATTTTTAATTGTATGATTATTATTCATTATTTTATTTCTATAATTATTTTTTTTTATTTCTATAGGACTTTTCGAATTATGTTCGAGGACAACGTAGATAATATTAAATTCCATTACGATAATAACATAGTTTATCAGAAAAACTTTCATATTTTTGTTTTTAATAAAACTTTATTTTTTCTATCTGAATAAAATAATTTCATTTCAACAATAAAGTTGAATAACATTAATTTCTTTGTCAAGGATTCTGAAAAGAAAATAGCTTTCATTGCTTCTAGAAGGTCATTGAAACTTTTTTTTACAAGGACAAATTTTCAAGTAAACAAAATACTAACGATTTAAGTCACTAGATTTTCTTTATCTTTACAATCTCTGTATATATATACTGTGTGGACTTACCCGAGAACATGTATTGTTTAAATTATAATGTAATATGAATAATAGAATATAATAAAATGCAATGAATAGTAATGCTACTAGATTCAAAATCAAATATGCACACTAAATTGCTCCCAATGCAAATATGATTAATCTTTTTCTTGGTAATTATGTTTTTGAATAAATATAGAAAAAAAAATGTAGAAACTATCTCTTGTATGTTAAGGACTTACGAAACATAGTGTGTTCATTAATGCAATTAATGACAGACAATGTTCATCGTTGAAAAAGATTTAATGATAAACTTAAGTAAATGAACAATATGATAATTCATAATCTTATGTCCTATAAACTTATGAGGACATTTATAATATCTAAGAAATTCTCATATATTCTTAGATGTAGCATGTAAGATTACATAAGGTAAATATGCACTAGTTGGATAACGAACTGTCTCAAATGAAAAATAAATAAAGATCAAGATCTATTATAATGATGAGATACTTTTACTCCTAATTATTATAAGTGAATGATGAAAATGTAGAAGTATGACGGGTACTTATCATGTTTGTTTTAGTAATGACTTTTCTATCCCTAACTTCATTTTTGAAATTTGACATGTCTTAATGCAAATTAATGAATGTAAATAAGAAAATTCTGAGAAAAATGACTAATAATAAGGTATTCTTATACAGTAGAATAAAGTTAAGGAATCTCCTAAATCAATGTAGGTCTTTCATGTTAGCTCTTATTAAGATGTGTTTAAGAGACAAACTTCTGCTTTTATTGAAAAAATCTGATGTATTCATACATCGGCAAACACTTATAGATTAGTGATGACAAACAGATAGATCTAAGTGTTATTACCTAGATCACACATCGAGAAGATATTACATCCAAGACAGCATTATAATCTGATCCCTAGATCAGATCATAACACTTCAATGTATTTATAAAAAAGAATATTTTTTGTCGAATAATACCCGTTGAAATGATATCTAATTGAAATAACGTTCATTATTATTGAAATAGATTATGATTTGCTCATACTAACTACTGAATAGAAAATTAGAACTTGCTAGGCAATCGTATATGTAAATTTTGTATGAAATCCTTGTTTTTTTGTCTTTATATAAACAAAGCAAATTGGATAGAGAAATATTCTCTATAGTTTTGAATTGAGCAAATTCTATTTTTCAAATCTTCAGACATGTTTTTTCCTCATCATATTTTTAGAATTAATAAGACTGTCTAATTTGTGTCAATTTGTCTTATTACTATAGATCATAATAAATATCTCTGACAAATATATTATATAAAATTATCAGACTCCATATGTGCAACTGACTCTATATTTATAGAATGATTATTTTTGGCAAAGTAATTCATGCTATATTTTTATGTTAAATTTGTGTGTATAAATATATTTTCTGGATAAAATATTTTAACTTCATAGAAAAACCAGATGTTTCCTTATCTTGTTGTAATATAAATTCAATGACTGATAAATCAAAGTTTATAAAAAAAACAGACGCATATGTCCGGGAATCTGTTTTAAGTTATCAATACACGTTGTTTTTCTTTTACTTACACACAATAGTGTGACTTTAAAATCATAGAAATAATCAACTGCAAATCCCGACAAATATGTAACATGACTAATCCTCAGACGTCAAATGAATTTCAAAAGAAAATATTTTTATATACATTATAATCGATTTAATTCAAGAAGATAATTAAATTTATAATTTTCTTATATTATCATTTTATGAATATTTGATATAACTTCTAATAGAAAAAGTAACTAGAATATTCAGTTCATTTTTTCCATTCTATTACTTTTCTTTTTTCACGTGTTCAATTGCGTCTTTCTTTTATTTTAATTACAAAAACATATGACTTATTTTTTAACCGAATAAAATGCTCGGAAATATAAGAATATGATATAACACATATATTTCTATTGATTATTTGCTCTAGATTTTTAAATTTTTTTCTGATGAATAACAAGAAAAAAACAATATTATATAACAACCCAGAATATTCTAGAATCGCATGGAACATTTTATACATTTGCATAACAATCTAGAAACAAAGGTTTACTAATTCAAAGATTTTCTAATATCTATGAAATCTATAGAAAAAGTTGCATTGTAACTGTTACCAGGCATATTTTGTGATGACTAACTATCACGTGAATATGTCTTTTCTCTATACTTGCTCTGCATTAGTGCAACGACACGTCAGAGTGTTCTCTTTCGTCCTTATGTAACGCTCTTATTCTTCTATACTTTTCTACGATTACTCATCGTCTCAATACTGTAGTATAAAAGGAGCGAAGAAATGTTATGCTGTTCATTCAAATCAACTAAAGCAAAACACGTACCATGTCTTCTACACAACAGCAAGTTATTGTCAAAGCTTATTACAACGATCTCGTTGAAAGTCAACCAGAAATTCGTCGATTTGCTGTAAGTTTTTCTTATAATATGTTTAATTCAAATCTATCTATAATTATTTTGTAGATCGATGTATCAACAAACCAAGATGTTTATCAAGCATTGGAAACAACTATTTCTCAATTGAATAGTGATTACGTTCAAGGTCAATTTACATTACAATATGTAGACGAAGACAATGATCGTATTACATTCTCATCGAACAATGAATTACGATCAGCTTTGAATAATATTTCAGCTGGTGGTGTAATTAAAATTTATGTTAAACCAAAAGCTAAAAAAACGGAAGAAGCAAAAGAAAATCCAACACTTCATTATGGTGTTCAATGTGACGGTTGTGAAGGTCCTGTAGTCGGTAATCGTTATAAGTAAGTTTTGAAAATATTATTTATTTATTTATTTGAATTTACTATTATTTGTCTGTTTAGATGTGCTGAATGTCCCGATTATGATTTATGTCAAGCCTGTTCGGATAAAAAAATTCATTCTGAACACAACATGATCAAAATAACTCACCCAACTCCACGCGGCTTTGGTGGACATCGTCGATGTGGTGGTGGCGGTGGTCGCGGACCATTTCATGGTGGCCGTGGACCATTTCATGGTGGTCGATGTGGTGGTGGTCCTCGTTTCTGGCGTCATTTTATGAACCAACAACAACAACAACAAGCAGGTGGTCCTGAAGCTGCTTTTCCATTTCCAGCTGATATGGCTGCATTTCTCAGCCAATTTACTGGTAAAGAATTATCGGAATTAGTCGAAGCTCATTTACCTGAAGCTCTTCGTACTGAAAAAATTAACGAAATGCTCAATCAATTTAAAACTGGTGAACAAGCAGATAAACCTCTTGATCAACATACTCTCTTAGAAAATGTTGGTAAATTCCTTCAAGAAGTTCTTTCACCATTTGGTATTGATTGTGATTATTTTGTTGATAATCAAAATCAACAAAAAAAAGAAACAGCTGAACCAACTGAAAACAAGGAAAAAACTGAAGAAGCAACAGCAAGTAGCAATACAAGTGCTGAACCTAAACCAACTGCTCCTCCATCCAACGGTGGTGCAACATCAGCTCCAGCTGGTCAACCATCATTTGGCAACTTACTTGAACAACTTCAAACAATGTTTAATCCAATGTTTCAAGTACCACCAACATCGGCAGCAGCAGCAGCAACAACTGTTACAGCTGAAGATAAAGAAGCTGCTGAACAAAAAAAAATGGATGAATGTATTGAACGAATGACTGCAATGGGTTTTGTTGATTCAAATGGTGTCCTTACTGAACTTATTAAATCGAAAAAAGGTGATCTCAATCAAGTTCTCGATGCTCTCAATCCTCGTAATTACAAAAATTAGATCATGCAGCACCAAAACATAAACTTTCAACTTAATTTTTTGTAGTATTCAATCTAGAGAAACCGTATTATAACTCATTCATTTTAATCAATTAAGAAATAAAAATAAACGTTGAATAACATATAAATAATACTTATTTATTTCATACATCAGATAATACTAACTTTTTGATAAAAATAGTTTTAATTATATTTAGGTCTTATCTTAATACGGATATGATATGTAATATATAGAAAATTCCAGATTATAAAAATCGTTTTACTATACTATACATGATATATTATAGAGGATCTGATTTCAAACTTGTGTGTAAACAAAAATGACTCTATGTTGTTACAGATGTATCATTATAAAGAGAGGGAATATGAACGATAGAAAGTTGTGAGATAAAATACAATATTTGTTTGAAATCGTTGATTCTATACAATTGCGGTTACAAATAACTCAAAGTGAAGAGTTTTTTTTCATGACATTTATTCTTTTTATTTTCTTGATAACCTGATAATTATAGGACATAAAAGTTAAAAGTAAATATCAAAAGATCTCAATTAATTCTAGTGACATCTGTCTATTTTTTTATCTTCATTATAGAGAATAATTATACAATGTGATTGGTTAGTTGCCATATTTGTTTATTTATTTCTTACAACATAGACATTACACTTCGAATTGCTTAATTCTTAGTTGTACAATCTTTATCTTTGACAGTAAAAGAATGAATTCAGTATTGAAACGATTAGTACCTCTTCTATCTCCCTATACATATAGATCATTACTATCTGTACGTTTCACTCGGTAAGTTTATTTTATTTTCATATAAATGTCATTAATTATATATATATTCAGATCTGACAATCGTGCATCAGTTGCAAAATCAAACAATGTAAATCCTGAAACTGTATGTGTTATTCCTGATCCAACAACAAATCGTGGTATTATCTATGAACCACCATATCTATTCGAAACTGATCTTTATCCTAACTATTCCTTATTGGCTGTTTCTATACGAGGTTATGATTACGTTGTACTCGAAGGTTATTTTCGATACATACAAAAATTAGCTAAATCACTCGATATTCAAGTACCAGAAGCGTATGTAATCATTTTTTGATCTATTTTCATTATGAATCATTGATTTTTAGTGTGCCTATTCCAGCTAAATCATCTCGTGTAACAATTCTTAAACCACGTAGTGCACAGATTGATGTTGAACATCATTTAAATTTATATCATCGTATAGTTAAAGTAAATAGTTAAAAACAAAATTGAAAACTCTTAAAAAATTTTCAATTTAGTTTGCAAAAGTAAAAGCAACAATAGCACCAATATTATTTGAATGTATACGTTTGAATGTTCCTGAAGGTGTTGAACTTCGAATTGATGAACCAAATGAAGATGATGATGCATTTCGTTATGTACCTGATGTTGAATTAAAACAATTACAAAGTGAATTACGTGCTATTGATCATGAAAAAGAAGAAACACAAAAAGCGAAAGATGCTAAACGTGCTTTAAGACAAAAAGAAAAAGCACAATCAATGCTTTTATCTATATTATCACCATTTAATGATGAAGCACTGCCACCATCATCAGATAAAGATGATGAATCTAAATAGTTTATATTTAAAAATACTTTTCGTTGTTTTTGTTTTATAACATTAGTTTTGAGATTGTTATTGCTATTTTTTAGATGATTCGTTTTTCTTCAACAAATCATATTACTTGATCAATGTGTAATGGAAATTTATTTTGAAAAATTTCTGTTGTCTTACTTTACACGAACAGTCATGATCAAATAGACAGTCTAATCGTATGTTGTTAAAAGAAAATAAAAAAAAATATTCTACCTTATCTTTCTCATATATATATATAGATTATAAAAATAGATAATGATTTAAGAAATATAGTAATTTTATTTTTTTATCTTTCAGATACAATGCCTCGACCAGAAAGACAGGAAACAAATACAAGAAAGAAGAAATATGAGCATTCACCATCAGATGATGAAAGAAAATCATCGCGTAATCATAAAAATTTTAAACATTCAGGTATGTAATTTCTTTTATATAAGGAAGGATGTTAACTAAATTGGCAGATTTTGATATCATAAACAGCATTCGGAGAATCTTCAATTTAATATTTTTGTAGTATAGCTTCGAAAGACCATGATGTCTTATTAATAGAGAGGATATAGCTTTATTTTCAAAAGCAAGAACTATATGTGTTCAGTAATTAGAATTAATTTTAGAAGTTGAAGTTTGACTGGGATTAAAATTTGAATCATTTTGTTTTATATAGAAACTTCACATTCAGATGATGATGATAATGCTCATCGAAAACAATCATCATCATCATCACGAAATGGAATAAAATCACTATATAAAGAACCATCAGAAGCTCGTGTACCTGAACAACGTTGGCGTTTATCGGTATCTAAAGAAGGCGAAGATTTTCCACCTTATCGTATTTATCGTCAATCAAAATATATATTCGGTCGTGATAAAGATCAATGTGATATTCGATTACATCATGCATCATGCTCAAATATTCACGCTGTTTTACAGTATCGTCTTCGTACTGATTCACATGGACGTCATATATATCCATATTTGATCGATTTAGATTCATCGCATGGTACATATCTTAATCGACGTCGTATTGATGCAAATAGATTTTATAAACTAGAAGAAAATGATGTTATACAATTTGGTGAAAGTTCAAAAGAATTTATTCTTCTTCTTGATACTGATTCATCAAATAAGTAAGTAAAATTAGAAGCAATATATATTTATGTATATAATTTCTATTTTTAAAGACATAGTAATGATTCAAAACGGTCAAACCAACATAAACATCATGACAACAAAGCAAAATCAAGTGATGAAGACGAGTATGTTTCTTTTTTGGAAATTTAATCATGTATGCATCTATTCATATTTTTATAGGAATGATATTGACATTCCAGATGAAGAAAATGAAGAAGAAATTATTCGTCGTCAAAGACTTCGACGTGAACAATTAAAACAAGTACGAAATTTATTTATATTATTACAAATAAGGCATTGTTGTTTTATTTAGAAATTAATTGAAAAAGAACCTGTAGATGAATCTTCCGTGGATAGTGATGCAATGCAAGCTCAACAATCTACTCCAACAACCAGTGAAGCAACTCCTCCTATAAACAATACAAATAAAATCATAAATGTTGATGATGATGAACAAGCAGCTTTTCTTAATCATTGTATTGAACAAGAACGAATTGATTTTGAAAAATGTGCACAAGATAAACGAAATGCTAATATCGATAGTAAGTAAATCTTCATTCTAAAAGAAAAATGTATTTAATGATTAATTTTCTTTAGGTGAACCAATGCCAGGTAATGATGCTAATTCACCATCTATTACAAATCAATTACGAAATGAAGAATTAGAAAGAAGAAAAGCTGTAACAAATAATTATGATATGTTTGCTGACGATGCTGATTATGTAGATACAAATGTAAATAGAATTAAATTTCTTTTGTTTTCGAAAAAGAATTTTGTTTGCGTTATAGAGTCCCGGTGCATGGCGTCGTAGAGGAAATTCAAAAGAAAGTGAAAATCCACATTTAATTGATAATTGGGATGATTCAGAAGGATATTATCGTATGTATTACTCTTTTTATTTCTATTTCGAAGATAATTATGAATGATTTTAATTTAGGTGTACATATTGGAGAAATATTAAATAATCGTTTTGAAGTTTTTGGATTTACTGGTCAAGGAGTTTTTTCAAATGTTGTTCGAGCTCGAGAAGAAACAGGTGGAAAAAGTACAGAAGTTGCAATTAAAATTATTCGAAATAATGAACTTATGTAAGTCTCAATTGTTCTATTAAACAAGATCATAATCCTATTCTTTAGGAATAAAACTGGTTGGAAAGAATTAGAATATTTACGTAAATTAAATGAAAATGATACAGAAGATCGCTATCATTGTCTACGATTATTACATCATTTTACTCATCGACATCATTTATGTCTTGTATTTGAACCACTTAGGTAAGACACATTAAAAGTTGAATAAAACAAAAAACTAAACCTTTTTTTTTGGTTTTAGTATGAATTTACGTGAAGTACTTAAAAAATATGGTAAAGATGTTGGTTTAAGTATTAAAGCTGTTCGTTCCTATGCTCAACAATTAATGTTAGCACTAAAACATTTAAAAAAATGTAATATTTTACATGCTGATATTAAACCTGATAATATCTTAGTTAATGAAACGAAATTATATTTAAAATTATGTGATTTTGGTTCAGCATCATACGGATCCGATTGTGAAATAACACCCTATTTAGTTAGTCGTTTTTATCGTGCACCAGAAATAAGTAAGTAATTAAATATTCATTTTATTCTTTTGTAAAAAATTGATTTACTTTTAAAGTTCTTGGTATGAAATATGATTTTGCTATTGATCTTTGGTCAGTTGCAGTCACTATTTATGAATTATATACTGGTCGTGTTATGTTTCCGGGTAAATCAAATAATGATATGATAAAATTAATGATGGATCTTAAAGGCAAAGTACCAAATCGGATAATACGAAAAGGTTTATTGAAAGATAAACATTTTGATCGTGATTGTAATTTTCTTTATCATGAAATTGATAAAGTAACTGAACGAGTAAGTTAAATTTTTTCGATTTCGATTTTTTTTGTATTATTGTTTATTAAGGATAAAATAACAACAGTAACAAATATAAATGCAACTCGTCATTTATTATCACTTTTAGTTGGTCATCAACGTTTACCAGATGATCAAATGAAAAAAGTTGTACAATTACATGATTTATTAGATAAAATTCTTGTATTTGATCCACAAAAACGTTTAAATATTAAACAAGCATTTGAACATCAATTTATTCAAGAACGACAGTGATAAAAAATAATAATAACAAAGAATGTAGGATTTTCTATTTCTAGAATAACCGTTCAAAGAAATTAAGGAAAAACAAAAAAAAAAAACATCATTTACTTCGAATTCTCTTTTCGTTCATTTTGTTTGCTTCTTCTTCTTGTACAATTCTATTAACAAATACATATATATATATATATATATAGATATATACACATACATAAATACCATATGATTTTTGTTGTGTTTAATGTTTATTATCACAACAAGCAAGAGATATTGTTTCTTTTTTCATTTTTTGTTTTCTTTTCTTTTTGTGTTTGTTAATCTTTATTCTTCTTCTTCTTTAAGGATTTATGAACAAATGATGCATAAAAATAACTAAGAGAGATTGATACATATGATCATCTTCATCTATTTCGACATGTACGAAAAAAGAATATCTTTGGATTTATAATTTCTGTCATGTAAGATAGAAAATATAATTATGGATTAAGTTTTATTTTATTTGGAAATAAAGGAGGAGGCAAGATATTTGAAATTTCGTTTTATTATATTATTATCATTATTTATTTTCTTTTTTTTGTCTTGCTAGAGCAACATTGGTTTATAGCCAGTGCTCATCTGCGAATTATAAAAAAGGTCCGCACAAGAAAAAATACTACAGAATTAAAAGGAGAGATTTGATAGCAAAATATATTGTATTCCACTTTGTTTTTTGCCATTGCATGCTTGTTTATTTAGTGATTAAATGACTGATATCAATATTTCTACTGGATTAATTCTCGCCGACTTGTTCGGACAAGTATAACTTATGCAAAAATCTTTTTTTATTTCTTAATATATTTTTTTTCTTTTTTATATTACTCTTCAGTTATTCAACAACTACATGAAATTATTATTCCATATTTAAATTAATTTGTAATTTAATTGTAATAAATTAAGATAATAAAATAAATTTAAAATATAAAAAAATTTGTTATATATTTTTTTCTACTTACTTTATTTATTTAAGATATAATAAACATCAATAATGTTGCACCTTCCCTCAATGTTAACCTATGGATTTTTATCTTTTTCCATGGCATTTCTTAATAAAGCCCTTTTTGAAATAGCTGATTTTCGCAATAGTTTATTTGTTATATTTATTCAGCTTTTATTCGTACTATTATCATTTCAAATACTTGGCTATATTCGTCTTATGTCAATACCACTGATAACACGAAATGATATATATGTATTTCTTGTTCCGTCCATTCTCTATAGTTTGAGTACTGTATTATCTTTACAAGCACTTATGAAACTTAATGTTGCTATTTACGTTGTGATTAAGGTTAGTTTATCTTAATATTCAAATGTATATATATATATTCTTTTTAAATTCAAAAATAAGAATTGAATTGAAATATTATCGAGTAAGGTATTACAATCTGCATTATATATGTGCTAGAATGGAGAAAAGAGCATGTTTAAATAGAAACTATAAGCTTAAAAGCTTGATTTTACATAATTCTATTAGCTCTTTATAAATCTCTCGATTAGTCATTATAAAACTTCTTCTTTTAGCGTTGTACACCAGCATTAACATTTATTTTATCCACACTTGTATTAAAAAAACAAAAACTTAGTCTTAAACTTGGTTTATGTGTATTTGCCATTACATTTGGTGCTGTAATAACATCAGCTGGTGATTTAACATTTCATGGAGAATCATATCTCATTGGAGGTCTTAGTGTTATATTTCAATCACTTTATCTTCTAACAATTCAACGATGTAGTGAACAAAAAACATCTTCGGATGTACTTTATATTAATAGTCTTTTATCATTACCAATGGTATTAGTTCTCATGCTTGTATTAACTGATGAAGTATCAAGTGTTCGATCTTATAATGGTTATAATACATTTTCGTTTTGGTTATATTTTATGGCATCAACATTTGGTGGAGGTTTACTCAATGGTGCAACATTTTGGTGTACAATGAAAAATTCAGCTTTGACAACAAGGTTTTTTCTTGACTCTAGGAATTTAAAAAAATACGAAAATATTTTCTTTGTTTTAGTGTTGTTGGTGTACTTAAAAGTATCTTACAAGTTTTCTTTGGTTTGTTTGTATTCGATCGATTTTCAATAAATATTAATACAGTTGTTGGTATTGGATTATCATTAGTTTCTGGTACAATATTTAGTTATTTGGAATATACATCAAAACAAGCAAAATCAGCAACAAGTATGAACAGTATTGATTATGAACAACAGACTCACCAGCTCCTAAATTCATCACTTGATACACAAGATATAACAACAAATACAGAAAAGTTTGTGAATATTTCAATATCTAAAATTTGTTGATCTTTCTATGGGAAATAATTATCTAACATCTTATTTTTTGTTCTGTTATATAGCTTAAGAATTATAAGTTTATATAAATCAATAGGCATTTTTTTTTAAAATGAAAATTTTATATAAATTTTACTTTTAGAATATTCGGCCATGCCACAAATGAAGCCCGTGTAAGATTACAATAAAAATAATTAATTCCATATTTATCATTATCATTGCAAAAAATACAAAAAACCCAATATCTTCTCGCTCTTTTTCTTCATTGTTATTCTCAAATATTCGTACTAGATGTGATATAATTTATGTTTCTTTTATATATGCAAAATTTCCTATTTGACTTTTATTATTTTATGCGTTTAATTATAAACACAAATACCATCGACCTGAATTTTATGTTTCAGATAGAATGTTACTACGATGAATGTTTATATATTTACTTATTTTCTCGTATGTAAAGAAAATTTATTGAAATAATTTGTATGTATTATTATTTCAGTTCACTTCTGTTTATTGCGTAAAACCACCATGTTCACGTGAAGGCAGCCGAGTTGTTCGCGATTATTTTACACGAGTAATTGTTTGAAAAAAAAGATAATTCTCTTTAATTAACTTTTGTAAATAGGCACTTGCACCAATTTATGAAAAAAATCAACTAGCTATTCCATTGGAATGTGTGTTTTCGCCAATGCGTGATATTTTTTATCGACATGAGTTACATAAACATAAAATATCGAATGATAAATGGTTATGTAAATATTGTAATAAAACATTTTTGTCCGAATTTTATCTTGATATGCATTTTGTTAATCGACATAATGAAACATTATTAATAGTAAGAACAAAGAAGCGATTGAAATTTATTTTTAAAAAACGGGAATTGTTTATTTAGAATGAACAATCAACATGTCTATCGGATTATTGTTCTATTTTTCGATGTGAAGTTTTAAAACGACCAAAAAGATCTTTAAGATCTTTAAATCCATTAAGACGAACATCTGGAAAGACATCAAGAAAACCGAAACGAGTTATTAATGAACAACAACTTAATGTTCTACGAACACATTGTTCTGTAAATAAAATATTTCTGTATATAAGAGTTTATTCATCGATTTTATTTATTTTAGTCTCTTCTTAATCAATGTATTCCACAAAGTGTTAATCATGATACACGAGTTAAAGTACAACGTAAGTATTGATTATTGTCGAAATCTTAAAGTATTTATTTCTATGTTTAGATCAAATGTATGCGGAAGTTTGTGCTTATTTAACAACGAATAGATATTCTGAATTACCAACATATCGCGTAAGATATTTTTATTTTCTATCAGAAAATTTTTTTTAATTTATGTATTTAATAGAAACCACTAGTCAATTTTACAACTATTTTTTGTTTGGTAATCTTTATTGGTATGTGTCTTGTTGGCATCGGTGTAGTAACACATTCTGACTGGAAGTATGTGTATTTGTTTTGATTAATTCATATATATATTTTTGTTTATTATTTAAGATTGGATGAAAGTGATGAGTATCAAGCTGAAAAATATCTTTCTCCTGATACAATATCTACAGCAACGGCTTTATTATCAACAACACCTGCGAATGGAATGATTAATTCATCGAAGAATACAGGAGCATCTATACGTCAACGAGTTCGATTTAAACCACCCGAAGGTGAATGTCAAAATTTACATTCACATTCACATCATGAACATACGTGAATCTATAAGATTATTTTTATTGTGATCAATGTTTTCTGTCAGTCATTTATTTTGTGCAATCTCTTCATATTTTTTGTTTTGTTTTTATTTGTTGTGAGATATTTATTGAATAGTTTTACGAAAAAAATATAAGTATTCTAGTCATTGTAATACTATGAAATTATTTGTAAAAATAAAAACTTACTCAATATATTTAATTTATTCGTATAAACAAAGCAAAAAACAACAAATAGATAAATCTTATTCAATAAGATGCAAACATAGTTGTATATAAATCGCGCAATATCATTCGATCGGTAATGCTAATTATCGATGCACTTGATTGTTTACGCCTATATTTACGACCGTCTGAGAATCTCAAACATCTTTAGCGCCGATATCACTTACAGCTAATCGCATACACCCTTATCTATTCGTTTCAAATGGAGAATAGTTTATGAATGGTTTGAACTTTGGCTATGAAGAGATCCGTAATTGATTCTAACCGTCAGGTGATCTATGCTAGATTCACGAGAATATGTCATAAATTTAAATATCCATCAGTGTTCTTTTTGTTCTAGTTTCTATCATAGAATCGAGTCTATTGATTTTATATTACAATAACTGACTTGACTCTATTAATTCTGAACAAAGCTTAGAGAAACTAAAATCGAAATAGAAAGCGTAATAATAATATTTATTTTCTTCTATGATACAATTACTGATTTATTCTGGGCAAAGAAAAAATAATTCTACAATTTTTACTTTTAAAATAGAATTTGACGAATAATTAGTTTCAATATGGATATGGTTTTGGATTATCTTCTTGAAGATCATTTTCAACTTGTTGTTCATGTTTTTCATCAAGATATTTTAAAACAACATCTTCATAAGCTTGTTTTCCTTTATATCGTGCAACATCATCAGGCCAACTACGTATAGCTGAAGCTAATCGTCCTGGAATATTTGGTTCTTCTGCAATATCTACAACGGGAATAAAATAAGGACGAATAGTAAAAAGAATTGCGCCTGATCTTGGTAATCGTCTAAGTGATTGTCTTTCACTACGAAAATGAATCTTTTCAATAGGAGGATTTGGTATAGCATTTTCCCATCCTATACCAAACGTATCTTCTGATCCAATTGAAGATGACCAAGCTAATTCACCATCTGTTTGAATAAAATAATTATAACGAATAACTGGATGTTGAGGAGACATTTTTTGAAAATATCTTTCCATACTACATTTTAATTTTTCTTCAAATTTTGGTACATCACCTGACGTATGAATTTGTGCAAGAGGCATATTGAATTTATCTTCCAGACGCCAAAAACCAGGAATAATAATAATACCACCTTTAAGATAATATTGTCCATCAGATCCTTCCATCATAAGTGCTAAATCATCTTGAATTAAAAGTGATGCATATTTAAGTGGATCATCGGAATAAATAGGATATGTTTCTCCTGTTGTTTTAATTCGAATTTGTTTTTGTTTATTATTAAATTGATATTCAAAAAGAGATGGATAACGATAAACTAAATATTCACTTAATAATTCCATTGTTTCAAGTGCAGCATCTTGTGCTTCAGGTGCTATTTTATATAAACGAGAAGATCGATCTTCTGAAAGTCGAGCAAGTTTTGTATTATGATATTTTGTCCATTCATTATCTAATTCAATCCAATCATTCCAATCTAAATGTTTAATGCCCATTGTAACAAAATAATCAGGTCCATATTTAAATGGACGATATGGTAATGGACGAGTCGTTTCCACGGACCAGTCTGGATAAGGAACTGGACGAGGTGCTTCAAATGAAACAGGAGTCCATTTTCCAAATACTTTTTTATTATCAACTGGTACTTGTTTCAATTTTCGACGTTTTACAGATTGCACGAAATAAACCAGTGATCCAATGATTAGAAAACATATCAACAAAAATCCTAACATGGATAATAAATTCTACAATAGATTATTTAAAAAAATATCAAATGATATGAAAGAATAATTATATTCTGTTATTTCAACATCGTCCTTCATATTATACACAAGTGTTTAGACACAATTCTCAGTATAAGAAATAGTTAAAGTCGAAATAAAAGTCCTCGTGGCCTCAAGCAAGAATAAAAAGAGACTGGTTCGTCTCCTTGGATGAAGTAGAATCTTTAGGTAAGATAAGAACACCTACCAATGACATCAGTAAACTATGTTACCTATGACATCCATTCTGGAGTTGATCATAAAACTTTCTTTTGATACCTGTATAATAATTGTGAAACTATCGATTTTTTTCTTGATCAGAATCTTCTATTTAATTAGAAAGATCCACTTTCATCCTCCCGGTCTAATTTTACTCTTCGAGTTAATCATACTCTCAATTGTATGAGTTTTTTTGTTTGTATGACAGAAAGAATTCGAAAGATTGTTATGAGTCACAATATTTATATTCAATATGAGAAACATCACAACAAATAACTTTGCAATGTCAAATATCAGCCCACACATATCCACATTCCTCTTGTTAGTTGAAATACTCTCTTCCAGAGAATGAATCTAATACTGGAATATGTTGTATCCAAGTTACAATTTTATTGAGGAATATAACCGATATGACATACAGATGACATCATTTCATTTATTCTCGAACTCTGAGATTGTTGTATGTCTATCATAGAACAAACTGGCATATGAGAAATTTTTAATGTACAACTTTCTTTCGATTATTTATTAAGAACTTAAACTAAAAATTCATCTTTTTCCCTACAATGGATTGATAACGAATTAAACCAACGAAAATATATAATTAGTTACACTGAATGATTTATTATTTGATAAGAAATTAATTTTTTTGAAGACAATTTATTTCTCCATTACTTTTACGTTGTATCTCTTTCTCCTCTATATATATGTACTGTTAGAATTCGAGAGGTCACCAGTTTCGGCAAATAGAAATAAAAAATAAAAACATTTTCAAGAAATATATAGTATAATCGATTACGGTTGATCATCATTAATTATGAAACGAACAAAAGCAACTACATTTCAAAGTAAATTTTATTTATTGTGTGCAAATTCTACTTTTAGAATAGATTTTATTTTATTTTATTTTTACATTATCAGAAAAGCTATGTATCATATTGTTGATAATAATGCTATCTACCTTCTAAAGTCTCATTATTTTTTGAATAATCATGTTGTCTTAGTAATATTATGATAAAGATTCTAACCTTTGTATGGTATATCGAGCTTAGACACAGTTTTATGAATATATATAATTTGTCTATAAAAGATTCCAGTTGAGAGGTGCCCAAGGACTGAGAAACACAAATTTTCTGATTAGTTCTTTCACGTTTCGCTGAGTGTTGACATTGAATAAAATACAGTATCTGTAATACTTTTTACTCTTGTACTCATATTCATCAAGAAATTTATAAGCATGAATGTACAGGTACGAAGATTAGTTCGAAAAAAATGATTAGTTTAACTTTTATGGATGGGAAAGTTTGTGTTAAACGTAATAGTTAATTTCCATTTTCTTGAAGAATTATTGTAGCAGTGATAATAGTTCCTTTGCAAATTAGCAATTTCTATTACGCAGTCCTTGAACATTGCTACTTGTCTTCTCATGAGAAATCACCATTAAAAATGGCTGTAGGAGTAAAATCTTTTCGCTCTACAAATCCAACTTCAGTACGAATCATTTCTTAGAAACATTTTAGGCCCAAATTATAAATTAAGTGCATCCGTGCAATTTTAATCTCATAACAAAAGTATGAATCACGTGGAGCTTGACAGTTTGTCTTTATTACATACATATATCGATTCTTCGATCGGTATAAAGAACAAAGTAGATTATTCTATAAGTCACAGTGACTTTTTGTAATATAGACGTTATTAGAATATTAGATAAATAAGACAAAGATTTATTCAATAAAGCATTATCTATTACGTATATATTAATATGAATATAATATTAATCTATTAAGGTATATCGTTTCGACAACAGTTGAGCGACATCTTTCGATACTCAAATTGAGCCTCTCATATTATAAAAACAATGGATGAGAGATGAAATGATATGTACATTCAATTATGAACGTCATTTTCAAGCTATTCTTTCACTTATTTCATGATTTTATAGAAGTATTAAAAAGAATATTTCAATTGTAACATACATCAATGAAGTATTTTGAACTCCATACCGAAGATAAATACATATTCCTTCAGATAGGTTAATTTCAACAGCTGTCACCATCCATCGAGATCATTTTCTTCTTCTTCTTCGATGAGATTATATATTTTATTTTTCCTTAAAGAACACGTGAATTAATTTCAACATGTCAATTAGTTTTCACCTTGACTTTTATTGGAATAGTAAAATTTGTTGTTTTTAGATATGTCTGAAGATAATATTCAACTACCTAATTATCTTTGTTTTAAACCATCGAAAGTTAAACCTGGACAAAATGGTATTAAAGAAAAACAATGAAATCTACATTGTATTTTGAAACTATTCTTTTTCTTCAGGTTTATTTGCAAAGCAAACTTTAAAGCCAAATGAACCATTAGGAGTATATCGTGGGAAAATACGTCGTAGTTTACCACAAACAGCTGATGAAGAATATGTGTGGGCAGTATGTTTATTCATTAAATTTATATTCAAAAAAACTATTCTAAGAAAATTTTCCGTAATAGATCTTAAGTGCTCGTGGTGTACCTGTTTTTTATATTGATGCAAGTAATGCAAATGATGGTAATTTTCTTCGTTTTATACGATGGACACATGATAAATCTCAACAGAATGTTGTTTGTATGCAACAAAATCAACAAATACATTATTTTTCATTAAAAGTAAATCTGAATTTTATTAATCTGATTAATTTAATTTTCATTTCTTTAGACAATTCAACCTGATGAGGAATTATTAACATTTATCGAAAGAC
>CAJNOI010000041.1:0-32778 GCA_905250115.1 Adineta steineri
CTAAAAAAAATACAATGAATTAAAAATAAAATTAAATCGGCTGGATTATGTGATGATTGTCTTCCGTTATCGTATTATTATCAAAAACTTAATTTAGATAGATTTGAAATCAAACAAAATCGAAATACAATTGCATCGATTGTCGCCGGATCATTGGTGTGCAAAAGATTTTTTTTTCGCTTTAAATTTTTCAGTTTAATATTACTTTTAGTTTACTATTGGTTGGTGGTTAATTATTGATGTTTGTATACGTTATCCATCAAATGACCAATTTCATAAGGCACTTCTTACTATTGGAATAATTGCATCGCTTGCTTTGATCTTGTAAATTTTTCCTTATTTTTTTTTAGTTTATTATTAATTCTAACACTTTTATTTTTTAGTGTCAACTCTATATCAAATTCACGCTTTCATGGTGATTATTATCGCGATGGATGTATTGGTTTAACACTAGCACGAGTTATACTTTTTCTCTCATTTTTATTCGTATTCGGCAGTGTAATTGCTGGTGCATGGCTTATGATAGCGTTATATATGATTCCAAATGCCAAGGATATATATCCAGGTGTAGCACTTTTTATTCAAACTTTACTTATTTTTGCCAGGTAATTTTATTAATCATCAAATATAAAGAACAAATAATTCTTTTTTTTGCTTCTAGTACACTTATACTGAAATTTGGTCGAACGGAAGATGATTAATTTTATCTCGAACTGTATAAACTTTCATTGTAGTTGATCTGATTCACTTTACCTATTGTCTTGACAAATAAATAATGTGCATTTTTTTTTGTATTCATTTTCTTTCGTGATGCATTTATAAATAAAACGAGAATACTCTTCAACAAAGTCAATCCAGGTATATTAAATTTATAAGAAGATTTAATAATTTCTTTTTCATCATCATCTATAGTACAGTAGCGTGATTGCTATTCAATTCTTTCCCATCATAAATGTTTTGTAATCAGCTGTGATTAAAAAATTACTTGTCCTTTTTTTCGAGATTTGAACTAAAACTATTCTTTTGTATTGATTAAATGATATGCGACAGTATTGAACAGAAAACATATCTTATAAAATATTCAAATCAAATTGATTAAACAATCAGTAAATATGACAATATCCAGAAGAAAGATGTAGTGACATTCACTTGTTACCATTTTAATAAACGATCAAATAAAACCAGATATAATTCAATAGTCTTAATCATTTTCTTTTTCAATATTTCAAGTAGAGAAATTCATTTGGATTGCATTAGTAAATATATGTGTTCTCTTACTGAAATTATAATATTATCTGAGATTATCTTTTTCTTTTCTAAGATTAAAATATGAAACGCTACTTAAATCCGTTTAATATGCTCATAAAAAATGTTCTGAAAGATTAATTTGCTTGTTTTTCATAAACTTGAATAATCAAAGGAAATATTTTTAAAACTAGTCTTTATTCCATTAATAGCATTTACTATCATACAATATTACTTTTTTTTAATTTCAATAGGAATGAAAAACTAAATTTTGTATTAATTCACTAAATGCAATAAAAGTAGGACAAAAATTTGTCGACGTCCTTTTTCTATGAAATGATTTTTAAATGAACTATATATCTTTATTAAATAATTGTATGTCACAGTTACACATAACGACATGAGATAGAACAGATCAGACTTTCTTTCTTTTTTGTCTTCTTTCTTTTTTCCTTTCTTTTTTTTTCTTCTCTTTTGCCGTTTCTATCATCACACTAGTGACTGTTTCCGGTCATAGACATTTTTTTTGTTCGTTCGTTTGGCCTAACATCCTTTTTAACTGAAAAGGAAAAAAAATGATGAAGAAAAAATGACGAGAAAAAAAAATTATAATGTAGAAATAGTTTTCTTCTCCATTTGATTTAGTTCAATCAAATATTGAGAACTATATATTAACCACCTATGGATGAAAACTTCTTACGACATTGTTATGTCATACGAAATTCTGAACAACAACAGCAGCAGCAACATAATCATCGATATACACGTTTTGATGATCATCGTTCATTTACAGAACAACAATCACAACAACAATTAACATTGACACCTCCTGTCGACAAATATCATCTTGTCTATTTTGGACTATTTTGTTGTGGAATTGGTTTTTTATTACCTTATTCAATCTATATAACATGTGTTGATTATTTTCATACACAATTTCCACAAACAGCAATTATATTTCATTTAAATTTTATTTATATTATTTTGGCATTTAGTACAGTTTTATTTAGTAATATTATTGCAAATGTTCTATCAGTTAAACGTCGTGTGATATTTGGTTATTGCCTTACATTAATTATACTTATGTTTATTACTATTTTTTGTGTTGGCTTAGAAATGTTTCCACAAAATTTATCCTATACTATTTTTCTATTATCTGTTGCTATACTCGCAATTGGATGTACATGTAAGATTTTTTTTCTTCTTTTTTCTTGAAATAATATACATATATATATGAATTTTGATTAGTACAACAATCAAGTTTTTATGGATTAACAAGTATGTTACCATTTCGATATACACAAGCTGTAATGACTGGTGAAAGTGAGTATTTCATATCTTTTTAATTTACTAATGAGTTTTCATTTTCAAGGTTTCGCTGGTCTACTTGCGTCTTGGTAAGAATGAATTTTTTTTAGTTAATAATATATACATATATAGGATTCATTATTTATATATTTTAGTGCTCGGATTAGTACAAATTTATTTATGCCAAATGATAGTCATTTGAGCACAATATTATTTTTTTCACTTGGCCTTTTATTTGTTCAATTTTGTTTTATATTTTATCTTATGATTCAACGTTCAACATTTATTGAATATTATGTTCGTCAATGTGAAAATGCAAAACGAAATGAAGATATTGAATTTCAAATTCGATGTCATGCAGCATCGATTAATTCGAAACAAACGATAATTGATGAATCTGTATGTTACTTTTAATTTATAGATAAGATTTATTTCTGTAATATTTTCAAAGGAAGAAACTCTTGAATCAAATACATCAACTATTCGAGATCCTCATTTTGGGATATTAACTATGGATACATTTGATGATCAACAACAGCCAATTATTCCAACAAATTATGAATATTCTTTAAAACTATGGTTTCGAATTAAACGTATGATATATTGTTTGAATTACTTAAAAAAATAGTTTATTGATTTTACACATAGGTGAATGGTATCGTCGAGTTGATTGCATGAGAACAATATGGCCTTATATGATTTGTATAGCATTTACGTATTTTGTAACTTTATCGTTATTCCCTGGTGTTGAATCTGAAATGATTAATTGTCAATGGCGTGAATCGTTACCAATTATTTTAATGGCTTTATTCAATATATTTGACGTTTTTGGTAAAATATTTGCACTTGCAACTCATCATATATTGTCGCCAATGAAATTATTGCTCTGTAGTCTTTTACGTTTTATTTATATACCATTGATGATTCTATGTATTTTACCTAAACGTTCACCATTGTTATCAAATATATTTTGGCAATTTTTTCTATCAAGTACACTTGGTTTAACAAATGGGTATTTCGG
This sequence comes from Adineta steineri, assembly GCA_905250115.1. Classification (NCBI taxonomy): domain Eukaryota; kingdom Metazoa; phylum Rotifera; class Eurotatoria; order Adinetida; family Adinetidae; genus Adineta; species Adineta steineri. The sequence goes on from CAJNOI010000041.1 coordinate 3,575, forward strand.
TAGTGTACCAATGATTCGTGCACCAGTAACAATTATTGAAGAACGAAAAGAATTAACAGGAAATTTAATGATGTTTTCTTATTCCGTTGGATTAACACTTGGAAGTCTTTTATCTTATTTACTTGATGCAATCATCGGTCAAAGTACTGGCGTTGACTGGTGTCAACCAGTATCACTACTCAATCAAACGATATGGACTACCATTAATAATACTACTAATAATAATGACAACAGCTCTTGATACTTCGAGTAATCTATCATCATTTTGAGCAACAACAACAAATGTTATAGCAACTATAACTAATGAAGACTTTATTTTATCGATATTTTCTCATATATATATACACACACATATCTACTCTTTCCTTCTCATAAATATATACTTATCTTTTCACAAGTCGATCAACCCATATATTCTTTAAAATATGTTAAAGAAATTTTCTTGGTTCGGTATGTAAAATAAATAGATTATCATGAACAATAATACCCTTTCTTTCTTATTAACATTTAGTTCTTCTTATCATATTAGTTGGTTATCAAATGGCACCATTATCTGATGATGATGATAATAACAATAATTATTATGGATTAAATAATCGATTACAATCGCTTAATTCTGAACAATTAGCTGAATTGAGTGAATATTTTGCACTTCAAGCTAAAGAAGATCCAACATCTGACAATGTAGATCGTAATTCAGATGAAAGATCTATGACTAAACGTGATGCTTTATGGACAACAACAGAAGTTCTCGATTGTATTCGACGTGTAAAATTATACAAGAACAGTTCAAAACTTGATCTTGTCACAGAAATGCTCAATTGTTATCGACGTTTGAAACATGCTGGTTAAAACAAAAACATTTCTATAATTATTGCGAAGATTGAAATAAATAAAATCCTACATTACATACATATATTTAAAAAATACAAATATCTTATTATGAATTTCAATGATTCATTCACTTTTTTTCTCATTATTACTGAAAATATTTGAATAACTGAAAGTTTATTGTTTAGATTTTAACATTGTAGATATGTTATTATGTATTAAAAGATCTTAATTAACAAGATGTCATCAATAATTCGCGCATTTTTTAATATTGAAAAGATAGTAGTGCAATAGCGTGTTAATTGATTAGAACAATTTTTTAAGATGAAAAAATATCTATCTATGGTTAACAATCATTCTAAACATTCACGACGATTCAAATACAATCGAAAGCAATATTTATATGATGAGAATGAAAATAGTGATAAATATTTATCACTTGATATGTTAACAACAATATCAACAATGACAAAATCTAAAAGCAGTGCTCAGTTTTATTGAAAGCAATTACTTATAGGAATTCCTATACTCATTTAGACACCGAAATACTTGTTGGTATTCAACAAAAATCTTCAACAATCATCGATTGGCTTCCAATTTTATCTATAATCTTAGCTGTTATTATTTGTCTCATTGCTTTCATTGTTTTATGTAAACAACAAATGTATGTAATGATCATAAGATTTCTATGAATTATATATGTATTATCTAGAGATCATCGTCATTATATTTATTCTCAAATAAGACAACGACGACGATCAGATAATCGAAATAAAAATAATAATCAAATGTCTTTGGATGAAATTGATGTCGCTGAATGTATCGATAGTGATATGGAATTTATACCAGGACTTAATATATTATTGGCTAAAGGTGATATAATACTTGATGATAATGATGCTGAAATGGTTAGTTATAATTACTTGGACAAATTAATTAAAATAACATATGATTTCTGTTTCAGCTTAATTCAATGAGTACATTTGATCGTCTTCAATATTTTCAAACACTTCTTAATCATGTTAAATAACAAAATAAACTTTGTAAAATATTTCTTATATAGTTATCAAAAAGAAAAGAATACATTGATCTTCATTGTTTTTTTTATCTTCATTTCATGTCAATCAATATTTGACAAAGAGATAAAAGTGTGTATTATAATCGTGGTTTCTCCCACTGCTAGATATTTTGCGAGGGTGAAAGATCGAATTAAAACGAAAAAAACGAATATACGTCATTGTCTCTCAAAGGTCGGATTAATTTCTTTGTCTAGTTAATCGTTTTGTTAATAATCAAATACATATATATATATAAGTAAAAGAATAGAAGTGAAAGTTCGTTAGTTACTTACTCAAAAACAGTTTTTATTCATATATACAATCATGATTGGTTTAATTCTTATCGTCTTAACTGTTATCTCATCTGTTGAATCAATGGCTTTGAATATTACAGGAAAAAGTTTGTTATCTAGTTGTTATTATTATTAAGTGATATAATCTTTAAAATTTAGATCAACAACAATGTTGTGGAACGTGCTTTATATTTGGTTGTCCAGCTGGTCAATGTTGTTCACAATATGGATAGTAATGAATTTTAATATACATTTTTTATTTAATATATATTTGATATGTTTAGTTGTGGTGCAACACCTGAACATTGTCAAGGAGCAATAGTACAAGGGGATTGTCAAATAAAAGGATGTCCGAATGGATTATGTTGTTCAAAATTTGGATTTTGTGGAAATACACCTGAACATTGTGATAATACACCAGTAACGAATGGAAATTGTAAAACTCAAGGTTGTCCACCAGGTCATTGTTGTAGTGCTCATGGATTGTGAGGAAATGAAATTATATATTAGATAATCTATATTATTATTTATATATTGTAGTTGTGGTACAACATCTGAACATTGTAATAACATTGATCTAACTGTTGGACAAGGAAATTGTCAAGTGACAGGATGTCCAGCTGGTCTTTGTTGTTCAAGATTTGGATAGTATGTATATGCTATTGTTTGAACATATAAAAACAAAAATTTGTACCCTTTCTATAATAGCTGCGGTGGAACTCCTCAGCATTGCTTAGGAACAAACGCCGGCTTGGTAGGATGTCCAAATTGTGCTGGCAATGTCGTCAGCAACTGTGCCAATGGTGGATGTGCCGGCAATGTTATCAGCAACTGTGCTACGGGTGGATGTATTGGCAAAAAATAAATATTCCTTTTTGTATTATCGATTATTTTAAATATATAATCAAGAAAGAACTTCTTTTTTTATAAAATAAAATTTTGAGTATTTTTATATTAATTCGATTGTCATGAATTAGTAATTATAAAAAGAATTTTTTGCTTGATTATTCTGAATTAGACATGAAAGAAATTATGACCTTTTTGTCATTGCTCGTAACATTTATAATGAATTAAATTGTTATAATCAGTCTATATAAAAGTAATTGTTATGATATTAGTACATAAAAGAAAAACCCACTTTTATATTTAAGAGTTAATGTATAAAATCTGATAAATACTCATATATATATGGTACTATATGAAACTGATAAGCATATTTGATATGCGTAATTGAATCCAAATATCACAATAATCTTGTCATACATACCACATGAACTTCAATCTCTTATAAATGCCGATATATATATGTGCGCATGTCGTATACGCATTCTAATGTCAATAGACAAAGTAAAAAAATCTTTTCTTCATTTTTTTTTATCAAATATATAAGGTAGATATTTAATTCCTCGTCTCCTATCATTTTTCTTTTTACAGGCACACACGTGTATTATTCAAAAAAAAAAGAATATGGCTCTTGAATCAGTGATTCCTGGTTTAGCTATAACTGGATGTGTTTTCTGTGGTATTATTGCTGTCATACATATCTATATATTTATTTTGGAATCAATACTTTGGCGAAAACGAGCAGCTAAATCATTTAAATTATCACAAGCAGTTGTTGATGCTAGTGCTGGTTTAGCTGCTAATCAAGGTTTTTACAATCTTCTACTTGCTGCTGGTCTTATTTGGGGTTTAGCAGAATTAAATGCTAGTACAATGTTATTCTTTTTAGCAGCAGTATTTACTGCTGGTATTTTTGGTGTAATTACATCATCACCTCGTATATTAATTGTACAAGTTATACCTGCGTTACTCGGTTTTATTTTTGTTGCTTTTGGTTTTTTTCCAACGAAGGATTGGTCTTATTGGAGACATCCATTATATTTAGTATTAATTTTAATTGGTGCTGGTCTTGTAACAGCAATTTTAAGTTTTATTATAAAAAAAAAATTTCTGGATACTATTCCGAAAGTGTCTTCGAGATTAGCACCAGCTAACGATGACATACACTTCTGAGTAAATATCCTACTTAATGAATAAAAAGACTTTTTTTTTTGTACAATAAGAAATAAATCGACTTCTAATCTTCTTTAAAGGTAATTGTCTATTGAATTTATTGATTAATGTAATTATGTTTGTGACTCTACAGGATGTCATGATTTTTATAGAAATTTCATTTGTTTTTTAACTTTTATTTTCAGTCTAGTTAAGATTCATAAAAAAAAGGTCATTTACATGGTAGACATACAAGAAAAAAAGAAAGGAAGAGGTGTTAACTCCTAGTAAATATATTGTGCATGAATAGCTTACGTTTCCTATGAAACGGTCAAAGAAAAAAAAAATGAAATGTACAATGCGTATGATATGAACAAACAAAAGAATTGTTAGCAATCAAGTCGTTCTTTTTTCGGGCTTGTTTATTTACCCATATTGGCTCCACCTGGTGCATGTCCTCCTGTACCAACAGAATGTCCACCATGAGCATTTTCATGTCCTAATTGTCGACCACGTTCAGCAGGATCAGGATTCATACCTGGATGTAATTGTTCTTCGCTGCAATTAGATGCATCTGATGCATGTTTTCCACCGACGGGTTGATTACCGCCTGTTAAAATATATAATATATATCAATTAATAAAATTATTTATTTCAAATTATAAAACTACATACCAGAATGGCCAACACCACCATGTCCACCTGTGCCAACGGATTGACCACCTTGAGCATTTTCATGACCGAGTTGTTTACCGCGTTCAGCTGGATCAGGATCCATACCTGGATGAGATGGATCTTCTGGTTTCTTATCATTAGATTGTTTGTCTCCGAGTTGATGTGCTCCTTCAGACATATTGATAATATTTAAAGTATTGTATGTAAAAACGAGTAGTTGTAGTAAAAGTAACGATGAATGAATCTGAAATGAAAAAAGTACTGCTATTTATAGGAATAACTTTTTCTTTCTGTGATGGTTGTTCTAGAAGGAATAGAATAGAATAGAATAGTATTGTTGAGTGTACTCATTCTCCTCTGCTGTTGCTCTTATCGTGAGTATGTTTAAAAAAAGAAATTTACGATTCTTCATTTCTTATTGGTCGCGTGGAAAAGCGACGTGAAACACGTGAATATTACAATGGCATGTAATCGACGTTTAAAAGAATCCAACCGTTTCATTCTAAAAGCTCAAGGCGTATGCAGAAGTAGTTTGTGATCAGATTAATCATTGAAACTCTTACATATACGCTATTAAATGATTTTTTCTAAAAATAATATTTAACTTACTACGTTCTTTATATCTCAATCTATAACAAGCATGGAGAGTAAAAGAGTGCAAATAATTATTTAAAGCGAACTAATTAGATAAAGTTGAAGAATAATTGAAACAAGGCTTAATTAAATAGAAATATAAAAGAGCAACGTCTAAACACTTGTGACTGCTCGATGAATATCATACTACACAATTCATCATTATCTAGTACATATAAGTGTCTAAAAACAAAGACGAGACATATGTCTAAGTTATATATAAACTAGACAATAGACAGATTCACTGTCTTATGCGACGTATAGCGCTTTCTACAGTGTGTGCCTCTACAATAGTTTCCATGGTTCCCTCAAATGATTGAACTTCTTTAACCAATGACCACAAATGGTCAATGTCTATTATCGCTGTGAGATACATTTTACAGAATAAGAGCAACGGCATGAACTTTTTTTTTCTTCTCATTTTACCATGGTTACGAACAATGATTTCAAAAGAAGAATACATTGTATGCAAAGAAAATGTAAAAAGGTGTGTCCGTTACAATAGTAACGAGTGCATAGAGTAGAATCAATAGTTTTCATCTGAATCATACAAAATACAATAGAAAAAAATTTAAATTCGTAATAAGTATTAACAAAATGCGCTTATTTTAATATTTATGATTTGTTAATAAAATCACATGATAAAACGAATATGACGTTTGAATTTTAATGTATGTTATTCAGTGTAAATAAAAGATGCAAAAATGTTAACTATGCAATAAATATTTAAACATAATTCATATAATATGAATAAATATAATTTTAAACTTTTATAATTATAGCATTAAACACATGCTCATAATGGTTTTGATTTTAGACGATAAGAATATTCAAGGATTTTTATATAATAAAATTTATATTATCATTGAGAATTGTTTTCGTTTTTGATAATAAGATTCTTAATCTTTGACGAAGAAGTTTTTCGGGACCATTAAAATTTATGATCTGCAATTAATAGTATATCTGTATTCTTCCTATTGAAAATATATGATCCTAATAAAATTTATATTAGGAAAAAAAAGCGCAGAGTATTTTTTTTTCTTAACTTGGAATTGAAATGCCGAATAATTATCTTTAATTTATGTGGAATATAAATACTATATCTGATTTATATCAAATTGCAAATAATATAACAATTAATAATGGAACGATTCCTAAACGAAATTCATCATCTAATAATATTATGATTATTCTATTTTTTAGTTTTATTTCTTTTATTATTTTAATATGTCTGATGAATTTATTTATACAAAAATATCGAAAACAAAATAACCTAAATTCAATACAAAAGACAAAACAAATAATAGAAACATCTCATCAACCTGATTCTATTAAATGATATTTGTATTATAGTCATTTTTAACTGTTTATATACCCCAAAAAACGTTATAGACTTCGAAGTTCTGTTGGTGTAGCGGTTATCACATCTGCTTAACACGCAGAAGGTCGCAGGTTCGACACCTGCACAGAACATTCTCTTTTTTTTCCCGTTCTGCGCTCGACGCTGCTTGTAAATATAATACTCTTCTATACGACGTCCTGTTTTTTTTCATAAATCAAGTTTAATTAATTCTTTTTGTAGAGAAAAAAATTTGTTTGAAAAGATAAATAATTACACAATCTTTTTTTTGTCTAATAAAGTTAGAAATATACGAACATATTCTATTTGCTTTTTATAAATATTTAATACTATGCTCTATTTTTATGAAAAACATCCAAACAGAACAATCAAAATTAATACAATGCTTTTATATAGCTCGTCTTTTATTTTGAAGAGGAAACTGTTCATCAATATTCTTGTCGACTATAGACATTTATATAAATGAACGGATGCTCATTTTTCCTTCATCAATTCCTTTTCAACGTTTACGCATGATAATGATATGATAGCTACTTAGTACTAAGTATGTTCGGTTGAAGAGAATTTTCAATTATATTTATGTGACCTGGAATAGACAGGAAAATCTCAAAGAATTTATTAGGTAGTTTGTTTTTTATTCAATATGGTATTTATAATATCTAGATTAATAAAATCCATTTTACTTACATTTATTTTCCTGACATTTTACATCTACTTGACTTATACTTACGGCAGATTATATTTTGCAATTACAAGCTTGTGTCTATTCCATAAATATTTTTTACGCTCGTCAGATTTCATCTTCGGTATAATTATTAAATTTTAATTTTATTTTAAAGTAAGTTTTCAAGTGAAAATATGTCATTCCTGTTGATTACCTCTTTTTTGTACAATGATAAAAATTTTCACATAAAAATAACTTTTTTTTTATAATAATATTGACTAGTACTTAGACCTTTGACACTTTCATATTGAAAAAAAAATAATTCTTTCCAATGAATCTATATATACATGTCATTTATAGGTTAGAGACTATCGAGAATGGTGAACATTAAGAATATAAATAGTTTTTTTTCTTCTATCTGCCATTCTTTTAACTATTTCAATATTGATAAATGAAGATTCATATTATTGATTATAGTTATTATTTTTGAAGAATACTAGTATTATTTTATTTTCTTTCCCTTCAATAATTCTTTTAATGAACTACCATTGACGTTAATAAAATATTCTGAAGAAATCTTTTTTTTTTCTCTTTTTCTTTTTTCATGTCATATTTTTAATTATCAATTGGTTTCTTCATCTTCTTTTTTTATACTATCTACTTAGAAAAAGGTACATTAGATAGTGATGTCTTCATTTTCATAATTGCATTGCCACCCACTTAGCTTAGTTTATGTCTACATTCTTTTTGATGTGCATTTCTTTAGACAGTTATTTATGCAGATAAATAATTTTTCGTATATTTTTCTTTGCTAAGAACGTCATTTAGTATAGCAACAAAAGCGAGATTTTCGTTTGTCTTTATACATTTAATAATATCGCCTAGATGAAAATATATTATAGATATATAAAATCAGTATTTTATCCAAAGTATATGCAGACATCAGAAAATATTCACATATAAGTAATTGTCATTCGTATCTTAATTCAATAAAATAATGTAAAGATAAATAAACATTATCACCCTATTTGCTTAGACCTCGAGTATAATTATTTACATTTTTGCGTTTAAAAAATATATTTTTATCTATCACTAATTAAAGTTTAAAATAATTTGCTCTATTATTTATTTCATGTGAGCTTTTATAACTAATAATTAGATAGCCGTGAGTTATAAGTATATTGTTTCGATACTGTTATATAAGAAGTTGTATAGAATATCCTGTTTATTAATCTATTGTGATATAATTTTATTTTGAATTTATCTTAAATATACGTGGGTGAAAATGCCTCAGTTTATTTCTGCTTTTAATTTCAATAGCTAAATTCCATATTATTAGTCTAGAATAATAAATAAAATAATGAAGAGAAAAAAAAAAGTTTATCGATAAGAATAGCATGCATGTCAACGGAAAAGAGAGAACATTTTTTTTTGATATTATGCTCTAATGAAAACGCATATTCTAATTTCTTTAGCATCTTTTGATATTTACCAAAAAAAAGAGAGATAGACAAGGAAAAAGAACGAGAATAACAGAAAGGAAGCTTGAGGACGCGCTGTATTATCTTTTGTCATCAGATTACTGTTAACTGAAAAAAGTAGGCTGTCGTGTCCGAAGGATCTGTCATCGCCAAGAAATATATAAAAAAAAGAAGAATTCTATGAGTTACAGTAGTTTGAAAATGAAAACAAAAATTTCGCACTACATTTATAAACATAGAATTAATCTTAACTTATTGTTATTGTGATATTCCCTTTAGAATAAGAAATTTATAATTTACCGATTCTTTCGATTCTATTAATTAGAAAACCCGTTCTTTTATAAGCTAGATATATAGAGATAATCTTGATACGTTTGCAAAATATCTTGCAGACTTGTTAACAACATTCTTAATCTATTATTGCACGAAATTAATTGACATGCCAACGTTCGCGTCGGTTCTGGACTTGAGAAATAATTAAGTAATATCGTTGATGTTTACTTGATTATTATAAAGGAAAATGGATAAGGATTTCTTTAATTATAACTATATACATAGAAGAGGAAAAGGCGTTGTAGTTCAATTCAATGTTGCTTAGATCACTATTCTTTTCCCTTTCTTTTTCTTCTTTTTTGACTATAGTTAGCGAATAAATGATATGATGATGATAAGAATGAAAGAGTCAGTAAAAAAGAATAGAAAGAAAAGAAAATCAATCAAAACACAAGACAATAACTGAAGTTAGTTGGTTGCTGTTTTTCTTCCTTCCTCTTCAATCACTCATGTTTGTCTTAATGTTGTAATTTGAAATTATGTTGCGTGACCAAGTGATCTAGTTTGCTAACTACAAATACCTACAAAGATGATGAAGATAAATAAGATATATTCTTTTTTTTTCTTCGTCATTTGTTGTTTCTTGCTAACTTTGTTTTTCTCCTTTTTTCTTGCCACTCCATAGTTAATAATCAACTTCTCGAAGATTACTAAGGAATTTTACTATGCACTCATCCATTTTTAGATGTGACCAAGTATAAAGAACAAGAAATATAGATATATATATATCTCATTATAAATATATTACAAAGACAAGTTTTATAAATTGATCTTCTTCTTTCTTATTTTTTGCTGCCTCCAACAAGAATGTCAGTTCCGTGGTCAACAATTGAAGTTGCATCTGTTTGTTTTTTTATTATTATAATTATCTTATTAACAGTTGGTGGTAATCTTGTTGTTCTCTTTGCTTTCTATACTGACCCACATCTATTAACACCATCGAATCATTTTCTTTTATCAATGGCTATTGCTGATTTACTTGTAGGTCTTATTGCAATGCCATTTCATTCGTAAGTTAACGAAAATAATTTACAAAAAATTCAATAATTGTTTTTTTCATTTGAAATAAATAGATTTGCTCAAATAAAAGGTTCATGGCCATTCGGTGAATTTTTTTGTAAAATATGGTTAACAATTGATGATGTTGCAACTATGGCTAGTGTTTTATCTATAGTAGCTATAACTATAGAACGTTTTTGGAGTATTAATCATAGTGTACATTATCGTCGTCATACAAACAAAACACGTATAAGAATATTTTCTGTATTCATTTGGCTTATACCATTTCTTAATTTTGCACCTGGTATTTGGCTTCTTAATTCTAATGAAGAAATTCCAGCAACAAATATAACTCGAAAAGCAGAATGTATTGGTGCCTATCATTCACATACTATATATTTAATAGTTGCTCAAATAAATTTTTTTGCATGGCCATTAGTTGTTATTATTATACTTAATGCTTTAATTGTTGTTAATCTATATCGACGATCACAACATTTTCCAACTTTTAGTCCTCCTGGACAACGAAAAAATAAGACATTAAGTGAAATTAAAGAAGAAAATATCGATGAAGATCAGGAACAACAAGATCAAATGATTGACAATGATGAAGTAACATTATCAATAATTAATGATAATAATTATCATATGTTAAAAAGAATGGATTTAGAGGTAAATAATTAATATATTTCTAAAAAAAATCTAATACGTCCTTAATTGAAAAACTATGTCTCATGAACGAGATTGATAAGAAATTATTCAGTCTATAATAAACATTAGATATTGTTGTTGACATCTAATCTGGATTGAGAAAATCATTTAGTCAAAAACTTTAATCTGAGATTGTTACTAAAAAAAAAGAGAATAAAGAAATAATGATGTTATTTATTTTTATATTTAATTAGTTTATATATACATCTAATAAATTATAGGGTAACAATGATGATCATTTTGTAAATATTCCACCACCTATAACAGAAGTCGATGAACAATTGAATGAAGATGATATTGTTAATTGTCAAACATTACAAAAAACAATTCCATCATCATCATCGACAGTCGATATAGACACAACACAATCAACATCAAAATTTTATACACGTATTAAAAAAGCTTTTTTTACATCATCAGAATCGACATCAGTTGATTATCATACATCAAAAGCAGCACAAACATTTCAAGTTCAGCCACAAAGAAATATGCAAAAACGTCGTTCAATATTTGCATGGCGTACGAGTTCAATTAATTTATCACCAACAAAAATTAATAATACAGTTACGGGTGAACAACGTACTGTTCGACGTTTAAGACGAGATAAACGTGCAGCAACATCACTTCTTATACTTGTTCTTGTATTTATGATATTTCTATTACCTTATGTTGTTGTTGTTGTTGCCGGTAATATTTCTTCATTAGAAATCTTAAAAGATACAAGTGGACAATTATATTCAGCTGTTTTTTGGCTTTTATGGCTCAATTCAACTGTCAATCCAATTCTCTATCCATTTATTCAACCAAAATTCCGTGATGCATATAGAAGAATCTTTCTAAGAATAACAAGACGACGACGCCGACTAGTTTCTCTTATTGCAGACATGCAACGAGCTAAATAGCTTAATTTATATTTCCATTGAAAATAATAACAATTGAATTAGATTGAAATTATTATGTGTATACACATTGTTCAACTTCATTCAAGTATCTATATATAAATAACTTAATTTTTTTTTATTTTGGTAAAATCAGATTTAATAAAAATTAGATTTATTTTTGTTTTGTAGAAATGTAAAAAACTATATTTAATATTTTGTTTTACTTAATAATAAAATAAATAATTGACAATATTGATTATTATACTTCATATTTTAATCAATATTTATTTGGAAAATAAGAAAAGTTTGTATTTACTATTAATGTATTGGTTTATTTGTATTGATTAAACTTATAGTTATATAAATAGATCGATTTCAGCTGTTTTTTTAAGATAAAGAACAAAGACGGCACTGTAAATACTAATTATAATAGTTTATGATATTGATTAAAGGAATAAATCTTGAGTGAATGATCGTTTTTGAAAATGAGTACGTTTATTTACGATAAATGCGTTCAAAAAATAACACGATACAAAAACACACACACACTATTATTAATTGTTAAATAAAAGCAAAACACAAAAAAAAAAAGAAAGATCTATAACACTAATCAAAGGAATAAAAAGAAGATATTTGTTAAAATGTATAAGGTAAAGAATTGTCATTTAGTAGAATTCTATTTAACTCGTTTGGTACGTTCTTCTGCTGGTGTTCTACAACCCAATAAATAACATGCAACACTTAGAAGAGCAATAACAAGAAAGAAAGCTAAAATATTCAAATAGTAAATATACATAGGTTTTTTTTGTTGCTGTTTAACAATTTACCTGAAATTAGAAATTGAATGACAGCCCAAACTGGAAAAAATCCGTTGAGTAAAGCATCAGGATCTGTACGTCCAAAATGATCACGTGTTAATGAAATTAATTCATCTTTTGTTACTTCTACACCGTGAAGATCAACAGAATAGACTAAAAAACAGATAAATATAATTAAGTAAATAACTATGAATATAAACAAAATAGTTTACTAACCAGTTGTTATGACTGTTGCATAGACTAGAAAAAGTCCAGCTAAAGTTGCAATAAATGAATTCATCGTAGTATTAACTTATAGAAGAAGAAACTTGATCTAAAATAGATAAAACGATGTGTAGCAAAATCAGAAGTAAATTTCATAGAAAGTAATATTCATAACGTTACAGTCGAGAGAAAAATATTATTCTTTTTTTTTTTTAGTTGACTCTGACGATCGTCGTTTACATTGACGGTAAGCAATTGATTCAAGCGTATAGACGAACGCAAAAAAAACCTCGGAAAAAAAATCTGATATACATTATAATGAGTATAAATCGATGCGAAAAAGACGAAGAATATTTTTCTTTTCTTAATAAAGAAGAGAACGGGCAAAAAAAAATTTGGCCGATCAAAAGGTATATGCATGAACGTGTTTTGTCATATTCGTAGAGGACACAAAGATATGCATAGATATCAAAATGTTACAATAAATAGACAAATGATAAGCAAAGTAGTAATTGAGCATTGAGTATAGAATTATTATAGAAAACACTATTAGATACAGAAATTAGTATTTGATACAAACATTCCTATTTATGCGGCAAGGAAAGAAAAAAGGAAAAAAAACGCGGAAGATGACTCTAGTAACCCAGAATGAATTTGTAATTGGTAATTATCATTTGCCATACGTAGTTATTTTTCATAGATGGTGCGCGTTAAAAAATTCATTGAGTAGTTTTATGAATGAACTCAAGATACTTGATAAAATTTAGCGAAAAGATTCTATTGATCTTCAATCTTTACGCCACAATGACTACATATAATGGTACAGATAAATGTTAGACTGAAGTATCATTAAGATTTGTTCCGGTTCCGATGTTTTATAAATCTACTTTAGCGTTTACATATTTGTATAAATTTCAGTTTGATATCGTACTGTAGATATGAGAGAAGTGTAGCGTCAGTCTTATTGATTCTATTCAATATAGATTTTCCTATGCAATTTATGTCATTTTTATCCCAATCATTTCATATAATTAACTGTTTTATTTTCGATATTTATACTTGTATTTTAATCTAATCAACTTTTTATTCAGTTTCGTATTGACACGATGAGTTTATCTAAATAATGTCAATGATATGGACATTAAAAATCCTTTTTAATTAAATATTTCAAACACCGGACAATAAAAAAAAGCGTAAAAGCAATTAAAATAAAGCTAAAAACCAATATATGTAGCGAAAATTATCTACAAGTTGTCGTTTATTCATTGTTTGCGTATATATGAATGTTTCATTCAAATAAAATCGAAAGTTATCAACCTAGGAAAAAAAATACAATACAAATAAATAAATTATCAATAAAATATGAAAATTAATAGATATTAACAATAATTAAAACACAAATAGATTAGCAAAGCTATTTGCTATGTTAGTATATGCATACACAAACATATAGATAGAATTTTTACCGTTCATATTACATTATTCGTTGGATAGAAATAAAGAGAGAATAAACTACGTATATGGTTCATCTGGATCCTCATCATAATTGGATATAGGTCTTGGTAATGATGGTGCCCGTTGCTATAAAGCAAAATTTAAAGCATTAAAAGAAAAAAATATCTATTTAATAATAGAACAGAAACATAAAAACGATGCCAGGTAAAATATAGAGGAAAAAGGATATGTAGGTCGGGGGGTAATCACTATCACAAATAAAACATTTACATCATTATTTCGAAATATATTCATTTATTTTCGTAGAATAATAATTATGACATATCATTACTATTTTTTGTTCATTATACATAAGCCATATACTTTACAAAATAACTGCATGCAAACATATACAAATAAGCAGAGCTAAAGACAAGTATATCAAGCAGAAGAAGCAATTATAACCTTATCACCAAGTGGTGTTAGTATTATGTTGCTCATTATTATTCTGATATAAAAATATATTTGAATAAAATAGATTGATAAAAATATATAAACTACACTCACATTAATTTCCTCAGATTTAATTAAACCAATAAGATACGCTTTTAATGAAACTAAACTTGCCATATTTCGTTCATCATTTATTTTTATATTCTCTTTTATCTAATATAGGGATTGAAAAAAAATAGAGAGTGATATTTGCAATATAATGACATGCATTGAAGTGCATGAGAGGAAAAGAAGAGTAAACAAAAAACGAGACATAATCAAATACCTCCTCAACTTCATTTTTTAAATTTTTCTATAGAATGAAATAATAACATAATAAATAAAATCAATTTTTAATAAAATCTATACATACATAATCAACATCATCCGGTGTTTTGGCTTTTACAATTGGTGGAGCAGCTATAGAACGTTGTGTAGGTACCAAATCTTTACGTAAACGATCCATATCATTTTTCCTAAAGAATCCAAATAATAAATAGGATATATAGATATATGTTTTACGTTTTAAAATGTTCATCTTGACAAAATTTCATACATTCTTGTCGAGTTGCTGATACTTTTTCATTAAGATTAAAAATCTATATTGAAATGAAGTTTACAAAACAAACTAAAACTTCGTTTATTAGTATTATTATACTTCTTGTGGTAATGTTTCTCGTAGATTCATAAGACGAACCATTTTTTGATCCACATCTCTTCTCCACATATCATTGTCAGTTTGCTTATCACGTATTTGATTTGATATTTGTTGTTCACTCTAAAAACAAAAAGAATCAATTTTGAATTTTTAATTCAAAATAAATGAAAACAAGCAAATCATCTAATATATATAACGATTAAAGCGAAACAATAAAAATTAATGAATTTTAATTTTAAAAATACTCTCATTTAAACTTACAGTAGCTATACGTTGTGCCATTTGTTCTTCAAGTAAATTCAAATCAACACGTAAACTATTAACACGTTGCTCGTGTTTAGCAAATGTTTGCGATGAAAGTTCATCATGTTGTTGAATAGCCTTTTGTATATCGTTACGCATCTGATACATAGATAAATATATATAGCATATATACGTAAGCAAAGCAGAAAAGGAAGGTATCAAACATAGAGCAGAAATACATGAAGCATACTTTATCATTAAAATCACGTTTAACAGAAGCAACATCATCCGTAGTCGGTAATGTAGAAACACGAGTTGTTAAATCACGAACCGCTTGTGCGCCTCCTTTGATTTTATCTTCATGTTGTTGAATACGTGCATCTGTAGCTGTATGATGTGTTGTTAAATCGGTGATATGAGTTGATATTGTTTGAATATTTCCTTCAGTTTCACGATGTGAATGTTCAATTGTATCAAGACGTTTATTTATATTAATTATTTCAGGTTTACTACTCTATAAAAATTCAAAAAACAAAGAGCTATTTAATAAAATTAAAAATTTTCTTTCATACTAAATCACGAAGATCTGTAATACGTGTATTTATATTATTAATCGATGAATGTATTGTACCAAATTGATAGTTTGCTTTTTCTTCTGTCTTTGTAATCATCTCAGTCATTTCTTTACTTTGTTGTTTACTAGAATAAAAATATATCTTACAATTTAGACATATTGTATATTTTAAAGTTGGGCTAACCGTGATTTTATTTCAGCATCAAGAACTTTTTCAATTTTTCGTCGATTTTCATCTGTTTGTTGTTCAATTAATGTAATACCATCATTTAATTTTCTCAATGATTCATTATTTTTTTTTGTTGTTTCCTAAAAAAAACAATGAAAACAAGGATAAATATCTGTATTTTCAATTTTATCTAAGATTAATCAAATTAGTAAATAAGAAATATTATAAAATCCAGGATTATTTTGATGAAACACACAATAGAATACCCTAATTTCATTATAGATTTTCGATTGTTCATCATGTGTAACAGTTTTCAACGCATCAACTTGTTGTTCTACGTCACCTTGAAGTGTTTGTAATTGTCGTTGACGCTGTTCATTTTCAATTTGATGATTCTGTTTGAATAAGTTTATATATATATTTTCTCAGATGAATAATTCTTTTTTTGAAAAAGTTAAAAACAAAATATTATAATGAATACCTTTTCGTTTTCTTTTGTTCTATATTCAAAATCATCACGTAAACGGTCTAATTTATCGGTGGTTCGTTGTACGGTTTGATTATTAATATCATTCATTTCTTGTCTTAATTTTATTTGTGTTTGCTCAATTTGATTAACACTTTCTCGACGCATATTTTCCATTGTTTTAACAATTTCTGTTTGAGTTGAACGGGTTGAATTTAACGAAGATTGAAGATCTGTTAATCTATTCAATACAGAAATATATTTATATAGAAAAAGAATTGAATTGTTTGTTTTTTTCCTAATACTTCGATGCTAATTGAGTTTCAACTAGACGACGATCTTCTCGTTCAAAATCTAAACGTGTTTTTATATCATTGAATGAATCTCGATATTCATTCATTCTAAATTAGATTAAATAAAGATTTATATTTGATTTCAAATATCAATACTTTTGTTCAGTTGCTGTTCGAAATCCATTAAAAAGAAGATCACCAGCATTAACTATTTCTTGTTGTTTGCGTATAAGCTCATTCTAAATAGAAAATTCTTAGAGGATGTATTCACGGTATACTCGAATGATGATTTCATAAAAAAACTACTTACTGCTAATCGTTGATCATCTTCTAATTTTCTTGTTTTTTGTTTAACTTCATTCGTTAATATATTTAAATTAGCTGATTCAAGTTCTAAACGACTGCGTATAGAACGAATTTCATCGCTAATATTTAATTGTGATTTTTCTAATTGTTCTCGTTGAACGTTCGTTTCATCGAGTTGTCTTCGAATTCCTTCGACACTGAATAAAATCAATTTATTTATATATATATATGGAAAATCAATATATATCATACCTAACAGATTGATGATCTCGTCGAAGAAAAGTATCTTTTTGAATTGATATAAGTTGTTGTTCAAGTCCTCGAAGACTTGCATTTGCTGTTAATGATGCTTGATGTTCATCATTATGTGTATATTCATTTCGTTTAATACGTGATGTTAATTGAAGAATAACATCATTTTGAATACGTATATTATTCTCTATTTGTTGACGAGACAAACGTTCTTCTTGAAGAACTGTTTGACTTTGACGTATCTAAATAATTAAGTATTCATAAGTATTTTAATAATTAATTTCAACAAACAAATTTACAGCATTAAATAATTCAGTTTGTAAACGAATAATTTCTTCAAGTAAAGCACGATTAGAGATTTCAGTCATTTGTACACGACTTTCTAATTGTTTTACTTTATATAAAGATTGATTTAGCGAATCATCAAATCTTAAGATGAATATATATATAGAATAGAATTTAATTATAGATAAAAAATTAATTACATCTGTGGTTGAAGACCAGTTCGTAAAGGAAATAATGGTGGATTTGGTATCGATTGAATATTAATGGGCGGTAACATTGTTGGAGGAAAACGTGAATCAACAGGTATAAGTTGTGCTGTTGCTGGTGTTGGGATATTAGATGGCTGAGGTCTAAATTAAAATCGAGAAAAACTTGTATAATTAGATAAATATAATATCTCTTACGATCGAGGCAATTCAGGTAATAAGGGACCTCCTCCTCCTCCTCCTAGAAATCGCCGTTGTGTATCCATTAATTTATTAATTATCTAAATTAAAAGAGATTTTTTTATCACTTGCATATTACTAAATATAGTATACAAGATCACTTACGATCGAACCACTTCAGATATAGGGGCTCTTGACACTAACGATGATGTTATAGAGAATTAGTCCTTGTGCAACGATTTCATGGTCTGAATGAAAAGCGTTGCTGGGAGTCGACCTCTTTGTCTTCCCCTTAGTAACACATAAATATTTTTTTATCGGTGAATGAAAGGAGAGTAACTACACCTTGAACCAATCAATCGTGTGATGATTCATTAGAAAATGGATTTCAGAACACAGAAAAAAAAACTCAATTAAAGCAATAAGAATTCTTCTTAAATAATTTATTATTTGATAAAGAGAAAATAATGCTAATACTATTGTTATTAATAAATAGACAAAAAAAATCTATACCAATTTCTTGATTTTATGCTTTTGCTGACATAATCTATACATTATAATATAATTTTTAAGACAGATGGATTTTCCACTGATGATGATAAGAGAAATAAAATTGTGTTTTTAACATATACTAATTTTCATAAAAAAAATATCCTGTAGATAACAAGAAGAACAAAAACAATGTTTTTTCTTGTTTGTAAATTTGTCATGCAAGTTAATTCTTGAAAATAGGATTATTCTATATTGCATTGAATTTATATTCTTTCTATCATTCTAATTCTCAAACTTATGCATTAAGAAAATGCTAATAACTGTTCGTTGTTATGTATAGTATTATTATATCTTGAAAAAATATACAGAAGTTGATTTTGCTTATCTTTCTTTGCTATATAATCGTATTAAAATATTTCACTTGTCAAAAAACGAATTAAAACAATTTCATCGTCTGTACAAAAAGACATGTTAATCATATTGTTTTTATTTATGCACTCCGTGTCAGATATATTATCACAAATGTATAATAAGATAAAACTATTCATCTCATCAATGTTTTTTAAAGAGAAATGTTTAAAAAAAAATTATTTATTTTTATGACATATTATATAGTTTCGATTTTTTATGAAGTGTTAGGTTTAGAAATTTCTTCATTACGGACATTAGTTTGTAATTACTTCATCATAGAGTTACTTGCGCTTTCTATGGAGAACAGAACGGAAGAAAAAGAAAGAAAAAGATACTTTGCCAGGGATGGGGATCGAACCCATGCTCACTATTGTGAATTGGATCTTAAGTCCAACGCCTTAACCACTCGGCCACCCTGGCACGACCTTCTATGTTATAAATAACAAACATAATCTGTTACAAAATATTTCTTTGTTCAACAAAACGACGATCTTATATATTATCCGAAGTAGTTTCAAAATGAATTTTATTACAATCTGGTACATGATTTCAACATATAAAATAATAAACAAGATTCACTGGTTAATAAAAAATTCATGCATAAAAATAGAACATGTTATCGATTTCCTTGGCTTATTTCTCTAGAGATAAAAATAATATTAATGAAGCATGTTATCATTTATTAAACTATCTTATACATATATTCATGTATCACCCAGGCGAAATTACACCACTGCGTATTTGTTATTATACGTAATATTTAAATAATGTTTAAATGTAAGTAAAAGGAAACTTAAAACAAGATGATGATTCATTTCTATTCAATCTATATAAAATGCATTGTTTTAATCAATTCAACTTTTGAACAAGCCAGTCATGTTTTTGCTTGAAAAATAACAGCTTGAACTACAATTAGTTGTTTTTATTGTTGATGATATATTACTTTTTCTTGTTGTTAAGTGGAAAAGAAAAAGCTTTTAAAATAATATATTTACTGAGAGAAAAAGAAAAGTTTTTCCCGTATTTTATTTTTTTAATTTATTTTTTCTTCTTCTAAAAAATGGAATATATAATAAAAGGAAATGGAAAATAAGAGCATACTTCATTTTAAAAAATGAAGCCTATAGTGTATGCATATCTTTTACTCGTTTGCTTTACTGCCAGTATTTTCTGTGGAAATTACACATATTATGGAGGTATAATAAAATACAATATCTTTTATATATTCTCTATAAATGAATTTTTTATGTTCGAATAGGTTTTGCATATAATACCAATACTGGAACAGTAACAAATCAAACAATGAGCACCTGTGTCTGTCAATGTTTATTAACAAGTGGATGTTCTGGATTCACTTTTTTCAATTCAAGTCGTACATGTGCCCTTCTTGCAGACCTAAATATCACTGAAGATGAAGTTAATTTAAATACCGATGCAACATTATTACTCGTCTCTGCTAATCTTGTTTATTCTTAATAAAAAAGAAAAGAAATATGGTAAAAAACATTAACAAATAATGGTTTATTTCAGTTGCTGTTGTTTCCTATTTTCTTCTAAATAAAATTTTAATCATTATTGTCTTTTTTTTTAATGAAAAAATGATAATAGGAGGTAATAAAACAACCGGCATTCAGGTGTTATGAAGAAATTAATATATTCATAATGTTAGTTAATTGAGTGCATATATATATGAGTAAAAAGAAGTTCTCAGTTCAGTTTGATCTTCATATACAATAACTGTCGAATATAATAGAAGGAAAAAGCAAGACAGATTTATGATGAAGTTAGATTATTCATGTCACGTCTTGTCACATAGATTTGCACACAAAAATAATCTGAAAACTATCTATTAGCCAGCGGGAATTGTTTATGTATAGATAAATATCTCAAATCATTGCACTGAACTAATAGCTAAATACCAAAACAACTTCTTTTTCTTTTCATTAGAATAATATGTTCGTCATTTTTTTTCAAACCAATAATCTATATCGTAAAAAAATGCGTCCTCTTTATTCGTTATACGTTCGAGGTATATACAAAAAAAAAAAAACAAACAAACAAATAAATCAATAATGTATTTTTTTCTTTTTCTTTCACTTTATTGTAAATGTTGGATAGAATTTAACAACCGTTGGCGTTGGTCCATTTGTTAATAATTCAATTTTTAATGGAGTTTTTTTAAATGATAAATCCGATGTTAGTTGATGTTGACTTGTACCAGTTGCAGCTGCATGAAATGTTGATAAAAGTGGATTACCTTTGATTCCACTACTACTAGCTGTACTACTATTTTCACGTTTTGAAAATTTTCTATGATGATCTATATGATGTGAATGTTGATAATATTGAACAACAGGATTATCTCCACCAATACCAGCATTTCGTGCAATAATTAAACCATTTGATAAGAAAATATTCGTTTGTTTTGATCGACCAAAATGTTTTATTAAATCCATAAGACATGAACGAAAATTTTTTCCACATAATGAATAAAGAAAAAAATTTATTGAAAAATTTGTATAAAATAAATAAAATGTTAACATTTCAATAATTGATTCGTATGAAGATTTTTCATCATATGTATCATCATTTGAAAAGAAAAAATAATAAACTTTTAATAGATGCATTGGAGTATTTAATAATAAAAATGTTGTTGAAATAATCAATAACATTTTTGTTATACGTCGATGATATTTTGAACGTCGTAAACGATGTTCTAATAAATTATGTAAGATATATGTTGAAGGTTGAACATAATTACGTTCTAATAAACGATCATATTGACCTGATTTAAGTATAATTAATGAATTAAATGTAACAATAGTTAAAAAAGGAATGATAAATGTTAGAAAAAAATCTATTATATTCATTTGACGAGTAAAACGTAGCCAAGGACGTAATGTAACACAACGTGTTTCATATGGAGGTAATGTTGATCGTTCTGAATTCGTTATTTCAATACCCGATGTCCATAATGCTGGAGAATAAAGTAATAAAGCTAGTAATGTCAATAGAACAACGGCATAACGAGCACGTGTTGATGAATTATATTGTGAACGTTTTAATGGATAAGCAACAACAACAAAACGTTCAGTAGTAAATGCAACAGTAAACCTCAAATAGCAAAAAATAATAAAGATTATATGTACTTAAAAATCTATTTATAATAAAAATTTCTAAGCATTAATTACATATCTGTCTCAGTATATTTCATTAAATATCGTCATTATATTGTTTATTCCTTGATTCATAGACTATATTATTCTTCATAATCTCTATATATTACCTTGAATATATATCAAGGCTCAAAAACAAGAAAAACCTAATAGATATTTATTATAGCTATTAACCATCAAAATCTAACCACATGATATATTTCGTTTAACTATAATTCATATTAACGAAATCTTCTTATACTTTTTAGAACTAAAAGCGGAGTCACATAGTGTAAAAGGAATGTCTGATATAATTATATGTATGTTATCTCTATAAGTAAGCTTATGATATATTGTCATCGTTATTTTAAATGCAGAAGAAACTCATCAATCTCTTTAAAAAAACAATTGTTTTTGTTAGCTTCATTGTTTTATGGAAAAAATATGAAGATACACACAATCCATCAATTTAGACTGATTATACTAATAAAAAGGAAAACATAATAATGTATTCAGGCATGTTTTTTTGACTTATGCTAAATTTATTGAAAAAGAACTTACCATACTGATAACGAACTAAAAACTGTCGTTAAATATACAGTGAATTGACAAATTCCATTATTATGAAATATAAAAACATGTATATTTTCAAGCCAAATAAGTCCCAAACATAGTAGATAACCATTGTCAGATATAGAAAGAGCAGTTAAATATAAACTACAACTTAAACGTCTAAATGATATTAAGAGAAAAAAACAAATTAATTCAGTTTTTTTCTTCATTGTCTATCAGTATTATTTTTCTCATACCTTAATTTACTTCGAACAAAAACATAACATGATATAGAATTACCAATAAAACCAAAAATGATAACAATTGCCATATAAACAACACCGAAACGTTTAAGTAAATGTTGAAAATATTTAATTGAATTTCCATTTGAATCGATATTCTGCATAGCTATCGTAGCTACTGATATAACAGATGAATCAGTATAGATGGTTGCATTTAGTCTTGGCATTTTTATCTAAAGAATAAGAATCAACATGAATTTTGGAATAATAACTATTCTTTTTTTTTCATTAGAAAGGATGAAAAAATAGTTTAAAAAGAGAGATCACAAAGTCCATAGATATTTATAATAATAATAAGAAAAAAACAACAGACTATTTCTAAATTTATCGGATTATAACAAACAGTGTGGGTAGAAAGGACATGATTACTAATAGCTAACAGTGTGCATCTATCATGTTACTATATGTTCAATGGGATGCAAAAAAAGAGAAAAGAGAAAACTTACATATTCATCGTAGTGATGGCATAACTTATTCAGAAAAAGTAAGCAGGAGGATATTCCTAACAGCTAGATTCGTAAACAAAAGTATATATAATTGTTCTAGTTGGTTAATCAATAGAACAAAAGAATACAAAAGAAGTCGTTACTTTTAGACTTATAAAAACCTTCGATATGTCATCGAACTATTCATTTTACTTAGTTCGATTATTAATCTATGTCTGATTATTTCTTAGATCTTATCAGTCTATTCTAATATAAATAAAAAAAAGAAGAAGAAAAGAAAAGAAGTGTATGCTTAAATACTTGTTGAATCAATTATATAAGAATCATAAGAAAACTCTCATGTGTCTATTTACTACTCATTATATTTGTTCGTTCTCATCATCACATTTATTACTAGTGTTATTACTAAAGGATACAATATCGTTTAAACGAGATTTTCTTCTCCTCCTTTGCTGTTCTTTCTCTTTACACTTAATGCATTCTTATGAACTTTATCGTGTACTCTGCATGCATTTTATATTATTAATCTGAATGGGATTCTTTAATGAACACAACAATACCTGATTCATGTGATGTACCTTAATAGGAAAATGACAAATATACATAAATAAATTTCAAGAATATTTGTTTTAGACCTTATTAGCTAGTCCTTCATTGTCTTTATTCTCATTACCTTCTAACTAATTTATGTCATTTTAATTCTTATAAAAAAAAACTAAACATAATGAAAAACAACGTCTTATTGACTTCAATTCATTCTTTGAATATTATTAATATTTTTCTCTATTATACATACATATATTTCGTACTTGTACGGGATTCATTGTTAAAGGAAGAAGACAAGGACATCATTTACTTTTCGAATATTTTATTTTTAATGAACCTCAAAAATAATTGACAAGAAAAGTAGAAGAAGAAGTAATATTTATGCGACTAGATTTTATGAATAGATATATATGTTCGGTTGCATGCAGATAGTGCACCTAAAGCATTAGATTACCTGTCGTTGTCAAAAATTGTCTGTTTGCTTCAGGCGATATACGAGATAGATAAACATAATCTAGTGTAGCAATGACAAGCACACAGCAACTTCGAACATATGCGCATGCACTTATCATAAAAATGGATAATCGATATACTACTAGATGTAGTGTTGCCATTTATTTGTGCATTTAATATATCTTTTTGAACGACTGTCATGACCATGAAAATTGATATTATGAACATGTCTTATTTACAAAAGATATGGGCGACATAGAAATGATATACAACAGCAATAGTAGGAGGAGGAGTAGCACTAGTAGTAGTAGTATTATTATTAATAATAGTGATAGTAAGAAGTAGAAGTAGAAATAGTGAAGCTTTTAGTGTCAAATGAGAAAAAAGTATAGGCACTACTATCATCATAGAATCAAATCAAGGCCTTGACTAATTGAGACATACACATACATCATAGGCTAAGGCCGTCGATACCACACACGTCGACCAGTCTTTTTAGAAGAAGTTCACTTTCTCTTCTTTTCTCTTATATTCAACCTTCGCTTGTCGGCTTTGATTACACGACAGCATCAGAATGAAATACAGACAACTACTGTAGAATACTATAATGGACAGACAAGTATAAGGTGGAGTAGATATTGTAATCTCCACCTTATTATAATCTATATCAATCTACACGACTACTATTTCGATTAAATATAATGAGTGTATGTTTCGCATGAATTGAAAGTGAACATTCATTGATGTTTGATAAAAAAAAACATATCAGATTGTTTTTTATTGAAGGCTTGAAATATTCGTGTTTGAATAATGTTTCATAACACGTTTTTTTGATATGTTAACTTTGAAAAAAATCGTTTTTACTCTAATGATTGTTCAATAGATTATATCACTTTAACTTAAGAGATACAAGACACATGTATGATTGAACTATTAATAGAGCGAATAATATAGTGTCATATTGAGATTTGATCATATCTTAGATAAAAAGCAACATAATTTTTTTTAATGAAAATACACAATGATGGACATATACTACTCTTATACATTGGTTAAGAAGACTTTTTTTTTCAATACATTCATCTATAGTTACGAAATAAGAGATAGATTAGGTATGTGAATGCCAAAATATGAGCAAAGAACAAACATATAGTAGGCGTATAAGTACTTGAAACAATTGACGCTAATGAACGTCAATCACAAATCTATTATAGGAAAACTTGCATTATTAATATGTCAACGCCATACAATCGAATGATCTTATTGTGTGCATGTATACAGGAAAGAGAATATATATATCTTCTATAAACGAATCAACGTCATACATCACAAATCCATATGTATGGATGTTAACATCAATATTGATAAAAATCTCTTGACAAAAACATCTTAATTTAATTTTCGTTATCTCATTGTACTCTCATAACTTCATGAACTTATAATTGACTATATTCATTAACTTCTCAATCAAGAATAAAAAGAATTGTATAGGATATCTAACATTGAATATATATATATATACAATTATCTATGAATTTTTCCCTCATAGTACTGATATATCAATGACTTTCTCAATTGTAAGCTTAATACATGAAACTTTTCATATAATCTATACACAGATGACATTTAGTTTTAAGTACAATCCTTCTTCTTTCTTTTTTATTAAAAACAAAAAATAAAATTGCATTATTTATGCTTTTAATTTGTTATTAAAAGTAAGTTCTTTATACTTCGTATAAGAAATGTAAAAGTATGATGAGTTCAATTTTATATTACTTTTTGATTTAGTATCAATATTTTATTACTTTATTGCAATTATTCTTTTGTAATAAATTGAAAATAAAGAACTTTCTTTTATGAACTGTTTCTTTCACTCTCTGATCAATAATTTATAACAACACTTATCATTTTTTTACTCAATGCCGCTTATATTTCGACTCGGAATATTATCATTGAATAAGAACAGTAATATCAATCAGTGAAATATATTCAACAGATATATTATTAGCTACTACTAACTAATCTTACTATTAAGGAATTATTAAGAAAAATTTACGTTCAAATTATTTGCTATTACAACTGAATAAATGATAAAAAGCAGCTTCAATGAATATTAATATTAGAAGATATTATCAGCAAGTCAAGTGTTTGTACTAATGCTTTGATTAAATAAAGATCAATCATATCTAGACCAATGACTAATACAATCGAGTTAGTTAATAAGTAATTCTAAGAACGAGTATTTAAAAACAGATTCCTATGATTTTCATCTCTTCTAAAATTGAACTTACATATTATTATGATTTCTAACTGAAACTTTTCCTATAAATAGATTTATATCACTTAACAGATAGAATCGAAAACTTCTCTTTTGTTTAGACAAATAGATAAATAATAATATAAACATACGTTTTAATTGTTGTTGAAAAAAGAGTTTTATAAAATAAAAATCGTCAGAAACTATTTGAATAAAAATATAAAATAGTGTCGAACGGTATTTATTAATAATACTAGTAATACATATTTCGATTTTGTTATTTATAGTAGATTATAGATCGTATCCATAATGGTCGTATGTCATAAAAGACTAAAAACAACACTCTATCATAATTAACATCAAGATACTATTTTATCAATATCAAAACAAAAACTCATCGTGTATGTTTACTTCCACTATACGTTGAAAGAATGATGGAAATGACATGATAACTTCCTCTCCTCCTTCTCTATTACACCCTACTATCAATAGTACTATCCATGTATCGGATATTACCCTTATCAACAATTGATTTTTATGACACTAATTTTTCATTTGAAAATAGATTATAGATAAAAACAAAAACACTTCTGCTTCTTTTTCTTCTAACAAGATAATTGTCCGATAGAAAAAATAATATCTATATATATATATACGAAATTTGGTCATTTACAAGTAAATTTATTATCATTAATTTTTTTTATGAACTTTTTTTTAATTTTAATCTATTACAAAAAAGAAAGAAGAAGTAAACAAATAAGCAAACAAGCAAACGAAAGCATAGAAAAGATTGAAAGTCGACTGAATTTCATTTTTTTTTGTATCATTATGATCAACTCATCGTAAATGGAAAGCAAGTTATTCAACAAGTAACACAACTGTACATAATAAAAAAAAAACAAACACAAATAATTGAAAAAATCACAATGGTACTTCTTCGAATAAAGAAAATGGTTTTCGACGATATTCAAGAATTGATTCAAGCACCCAATCAGATGATACAAAATGTATTCCTAATGAACGACATTGATCATAATTATTACGTCTTTCAGAAACATATAACATATCACATAGAACAATAATTTGATATTTATCAAGTAAACGTTGTGTTACACATGTTATTATTTGACCACCACATGTTGTTATTAAATCTTCTAAACGTTCATTTGTCATTTGTATATCAGAATTTTCTGTACATTTTATCATAAAACAAATATTTTGAAAAAGTGAATGACGTTTTGATATTAAACGTGAACGATGCGGACCACCATGTGGATGAACATCCGTATCATCACCTTCAATTTCATAAGGTGATTCATCCATAAGTCGATCACATTTAACAGAATCTTGAATCCAACGGTATGATACACAATAGCAATGATGTGCAATAGCTTCAATTAATTTCATTGATAATGGTGAACGTAATGGATTATGTTCATCATTTGTTATTAAATGTGTTGTTCGAGAATCAATGGATGTTGTTTGACAAGCTGATGGAAATTTTTCTAAGAATTTATCAACAAATTCCTAAAAGAATAAATGTAAAATTCGTTTTTTGTTTTAAATAAATAAATAGAAAATCATACTATTTGATAAGCTTCAAGACATGTAACAGCAATAACAATTGGCCGGTTAGGATCAGTCTAAATAATTTAAAATAATGCATTTGTACATCACAATAAAAAATGAGTACATACGCGAAACAGAATTGGCACATCATCGGTATCCATTTCAGCGATTGTAATTGTTGCTGGTGTAATAACATTTCTTAGACTTGATTCATCGGTTAATGTAGAATTTTCTTTTGATAAAGAAAATTCATCATTTGATTTATTAGAAATAGATTTTTTTTGACCGGAATTATTGTTTATTTCATTTAAAGCTGCTAAGATTTGTTGTTCAGGATGAGCAAGTCTTTTATGTTTCTAAGAAAAAAAAAAAAGATTTTTTATTATAATTCCATTAGAGTATAGCTTGAATCAGTCAGGGTTTTATCAATATAAATAATCGAATTATCTCGTTAATGATTTATATCTGTTGTTTAATTATTACAACAACATAAGATGTTTCTCTCTCATTTTTCTTAACAAACAACA